>CAEGAE010053240.1:0-13195 GCA_903067095.1 Girardinus metallicus
CTCTCTGGTCACAAAGTAGCTGGGCGTTTTCTCCATGGTTATCTGGCCCTCCAGGGTTTTTGGCATCAGATCCCTGAAGAAGAAAAAGCATACAAAAAATGTTTAGACAGGGGAAACAAATCTGAGAAAGGTCTTGCATAATGTAATCAACTTGATGGAGTGCTCTGCGTTCTGTAATCAATGACTCACTGAGCCTGTTTAACCTTGTTGTAGGGCTTAAAAACCTATTAGTGGAGGCAGCTCTCCAACATCAACAAGCTTAGTCACTCATAAGATATCTCACTTCTGACAAGAGACAGAAACCCATTATTACAGCACAACCAACCACAGTGAAGCTGCTGTGGAAGGTTTTTAAACGTAGCCAATCTCAAGTTCAACTTTTTTAGTAGAGTAGAGATGTTTTGACTCGTTGATGCCCATTTCTTTTAGGTCGATTTCCAATTTATACTCTAAGCACAAGAATATGTAAAGTGTACTGCAGATCATTTGATAGAGTTAGCAGTTTTGAAAGCAACAGAAAATGAAGAAATTACAATTAGGATTAATTTCTTTATGTGTCTAATTATATGTGCCTAATAAATTTTTGTTAAGTCAAGAAAAGCATCAGAATGACTGATGATATTTTCAATATTTTTCTCTTCTTATTATAGTTTCATGGAATCTGTTTTACTGGATGCCCAAAAGTGCTTAGCTCCACATTATATACCAGATAATCTGCATTGCTGACTCGCCTGCAGGCAATTGTGCCTCACCAAAGAATAAAAAAATAAATATAATTTAGAGAAAAAGAAATCACCCATGAAAGTTGATAGCGTTGCCACATACACACAGAAGAAAGGATTTAATTTTATCTGATATGAGAAGGCTTTTTATTTGAAAGGCTTTGAAATGTGCAGGAATAATGAAGTGTTACTTGAAAGACACTACTCTTGAAGAAAAAGGGAATGTGCTTTTTTTTTTTTTTTCCTTTCAGCACTGGATTCCAGAAGTAGTGACTAAGAGCAGAGGCTTCATTATGATGACGGTGTTAAGAGCTGTCCTATATCTGAAGTTGCCTTTCCCATTTTGATAAACTGGACCAGAAAAGAACACAGCTACTTTGATGTAGCATGGATGACTTTTTGAAAATGGTATGAGCTCTCTGATTTTTCTAAGACATGCCAAATAAATAAAAACAAAACTCTTTCAAGTTCTAGTTTGGTGTATTCTCTTGTAGTTTGTTTTGCATTGTGGTAAATTTTTCTAAATGTACAAAATCTGTGATGAACTACTATAATAAAGCCTGAACTTTTGTTAAAATTAGAGCTTTTTCTGTGGAACACTCTGGCTACTTTCCCATAACCTAACAGAAATTCTCTTAGGGAAATTTAACAGGTACTTAGAGAGTAGTTTCCGGAAACTTAAAGGCTACTTTAATAACCTTACTGGTTACCATCCTTACTCAGCCAATGTATTTTGATTAATTTCCCTAATCATACCAGGCACTCCTCTAGACAGGCAGTTTCCAGTAACCTCTGGATTGAAGTTTTGAAGGAATAAGCAATAATTTCCATGAAAGAACCTGGTAAATTCAGTAAAATACCTAGAGTGTTGCATAAAAGCCTCTAATATTTTTTGGGACTCTTCAGAGAGGCCTCTAATTTACATACAACCTTTTCATAAAACCCAGAAAATGTTTGTAGAAGTTGCTAATGAAAACTTTATTACCTAATGCTACCACCTATTGTTGAAGACCAAATCTGTGGATTAGATGACTCCCAAATACACATGAAAACACTTAAATCTAGTTCATGTCCAGCTAGCTGGTGGCTAATTCATACAGCATTAGTTATTTCTCAAAGCAAAGATTTTCATGCAACAATCTCAATGACAAAGGTTACCTAGCAATACCTTTGCTAGGTAGCCATTAAAATGCTTTATGGAAATGGTGTTGGCAGATTTGTGTAATCCTAATGCAGCGCCAGTGATCTAATTATGATAACATCATCTTCATTGACGACACGTCAGAGGGGTGGATAAATCAAATGCAGAGGCTCATTAGTAGCCCATTGTAATCAAAACTGATCCGGCATATGTTTTATATGAAGGAGCAGCCCATTTTTGCAGATATATATATAAATAAAAGCTTTTAAAAAGCTGCAGGACTGAGACGCAAACTGTTTATGCAGCACATCAAGGAGTACGACCCAAACATGCCTGACTGTTTGTCATTCTCTTGATGCACAATGGCGATACTGGTTTCAAGCTTTTTGTCATACCCTATGCCAACATACAAAAAGAATCCACGACTAACCAGAGAAGGCAAATGGCTTCCCATTTAATCCGATTTCAACGTGACAATGCAGCGTGGAGATAGGGAGGAGGCCTGAGTTACAATGTGCAAAGTGACAGATTATGCTGATCCAAGCTCAGGGAATGCTTTTTTTTGTGAGGAAAAAAAAAAAAAAAAAAAAAATCTAGTTGTTGGGGGGTTGAAGGAGCACAAAGCAAGGGGATGGTCTGACAGCAAGAGAGAAAGAAAAGTGGTAAGGAAACTCCTAAAAGCGCCAAATCGACAAGAAAAGGACCCCCACTAATAAAACATCCCCACCTCTGACTTTGCTTACTGTTTCTGCCAAAAAAAGGAGGGGAATTTCAGAGGAACAAGTAGCTCTTGGAGAAACAATGACCATTATGTTCTTTTTTGATTTATGAGGTGCTGCTTTTAGAGATTCCGTCGCCAAACAGGCAATTCTGTGACACTGGGATCCTCTTTCTTCCTGCTTTTCTTTCAGAGTGAACCATTGTTCCTGAGTGCAGGGGTGAGCAGGGCAGTGGTCAGGGGCAGAGGGGCGGGGATGGGGGCAGGGTGAAGAGGAGTTGTTGGAGGAAAAAGAAGAAGAGGAGGAGGGTTGCGGGTGCTGATGGCAGGATGAGTGGAGCACTTCTCCATCCTTCAAAATCAAGTGAGAAACCTTTTGGAGAGCTCTTAAGAGAAGCGTGTGCCAGAATCACCCTGCAAACAACACCCTGCTCCTCGAAGATAACAACAACTCCTCTGGGCCCAACTGCCTGGCTTGAGGAAGAGCAGTTCTGTAAATATCCATCACCCTCTGCAATTCATTTGCTTTACTATGAACTCTCTCATTGTTTTCCCCTCTGTGCCTCTCTAAACTGCCTCTCTGAGTGCATTTCCAAGTTGAAAGGCATACCAAACATGATGATAAGACAGAATCCACAGAGGCCCTTGTCAAATGATGGCCTCACACCGGGGCCCTTTGGCCCCTTGTCTTTTAAAGAGTCGCCATGTCGCCAGAGCCAAACAGGAGGCAGGAAACGGGTTATTTCTGTCTGATGCCTCTGCCTCCCTCTTGTCATGTTTGATTTGACGATAACAGGCTGCCAATGAGCTCCCTGTGTCACAGCATCACTCTCTAAAAGGAAGCCATTTGACAATTTTTCTCGCAAATACAAAATGTTTTCAATTGTCTCGCATGTCAGGGAAGTTGAAATAGCATTTGAATCGCAAATTAGGGTTTGTCTATTTAAATGCAGACAAATCAGAGGGTGTTTTGTTTCTGCGAGCAAAGAGAGGGTGTGGTTTTAGTGCTGTGGACTTCTTAAGGTTGCATGGAGATGTTTCTATGGATGGAAAACCCTGAAGTGAGAGTTGCACTCTCGTGGGAGGTATAGTAGCCTAAAACAACCATGTGCATAAATTAGCTGGAAGCCGAATCAACCTTTCAGGATAAAGTACACATAACTAAAAGAAATCAGGCAGTTGCTCTGTTCTTTGTTGAAAGTCCTGAACTTTCCTCATGTTCTTCACCCTCCTGCCCTTTTCATTGATTTATAAGGTTCATACAAACTCTTTGAATCAGGGTTTGAAGTTCGATAGAAAAGCGCCGCTTCACAAACAGGAAGAAGAGGAGGGTGGAAATTGGGATAGGATTTCTGAAAGAAGCTCTTTCTTTTCAACAGTTCTCCAGACTCAGCCCTTCTCATGAACCAATGAAGCATTTTTAGGAAATACTTCATTTCCTAAAAATGAAAGTTGCTTGTCACTGACAGACAAGTTGCTTGAGCAAAACTTACTCGGTCACATATAAGTGTCCTGATATTAAATTTCAAATCCCTTGAGAACATTTGAGCTACATTGTACGAACAAACAAAACACTTAGCTTCATAATGACACTAATATTTAGAAAGTTATTGTATAAAAATGTTCTTCTTGCCAGTAAAGATTTCAGGATTATCTTCTATTCTTCTTCAGTGTCTCTGTTAAAGAAATTCCTTCTCAAAGCATGACACAACCACCAACATGTTTCTTTGTGAGGTTGGTTAACTTTTGGTCATGGTCAAGTGTTAGTTTGTCGCCACACATGGGGCCTTGTGTACAAACGAATGTGTACGTATAAAAACCACGCATGATTCTGTTGGCTCACTAAATATTTGGAAAGCACACACAGAAGCAAGGCGTTTTGAAATATGGGCTCACGGCACTTTGCGTCTGACATCACTTCTAACTGCAGAGCACAACTCTGGCTGTAAATTAAAGAAATAATGAGGACAGTTTATCTTTGCTCCGTTTCAAGCACACTTCAAGCTCAGCCCAGGTGTTGGCATGTTGCCACGGAGAGCTTCCTGACACTTCATTTCCTCGCTGAGGAGAACCAGACTTGTCTTCTTTAAAACTCACATCTTGCAGCATTGAGCAAGAAAGATGGATGGAGGAGATCTGTGGGCCTGTGCTTTCTTTCTGACGCGTTTTGCAGATGCAAAAAACAGGCATGCCTACATCTACGCTTGCTATATAATATGCCTGTGTTTGCATGGACATTAGGCACCTCCATGCAATGCCACAGACGCATCAACCTGATCAGACCGAGGTTTCAAATTTATAGGCTTCACTGAGTAAAGGTGTCACTGGAAACTCAAGAGAGTGGCTGCGCAGAAGCCCCCATCCAAGTCATCTGTCTGCTAAAAGGATTAATAATTCAGGCTGGCCTAGTATCACAGACTCAAGACGCTGTGTATGGGAGAGAAAATATCCAGCCACAGTGAGAAGAGCCGTCTGACAGCTAAATTCCTCCTCCGGTTACTTGTTGTCAAAAGTGCCTGTCAGGCTGACTGGATCTATGGCTGACTATTTTCAACTGTGGCCACTGATACATGGGTTGGCTCGCAGTGAGGAGTTAGAACAGGTAGTGTTCACGCTTTTGTTTCACGGTGTGTGCATAATTTCAATGGATAACAGTTTTGTCAGATGGGAAAGAGGCAGGGAGTTTGAAGGAAACGGCCCCAGACTGAAAATAAAAAATAGAAAAAGAAACTCGCTGAGACTTTGACACTCAAACTCCGAGGCTTAGATTTGGAGTCCTGATCTGGCTGATGAATGCGGCTCCCAGAAACCCCCTGAACCTCGTTCTGCAGTTGCATGAAGTCAGAGCGGCATGAGAATCCGCCGACCCTCGGAGTAAACAAAACAGACGCAAACAGTCCATCCATCATTTCTCACTGAAATCAGGGAGTTGAAGTCTGATTCTTCAGAGCAGAGCTTCATACAGTCTGAATGCGTGTGTGCGTGCAAGAGCGTGTGTATATGAGCATGGGAGGGAAAATGAGTGACAGGCTCCATGAATCAACAAGAGAAAGGAGAGTCAGGGCTTGCGGTCACACACCAACCCGACTGGTTCTGGGATCAAACCAGCTTGGTTTCTGGAGGCAACATCAGACATAGCAAAGTAAAAGAAATAAACAGAAAACTGTTGCCGCATGAGACATTCCTCTCTGACACTATCGCGGTCTGCAAGCACAAATTATTCAATTTTGCACCGAGTTCTCTCAAAATGTGTTTTTAAGTATATCTGCTGCTCTTTGGCACCTTTTGGGATGCAAACCAAGAATGTGCAGAGCCATAAAGGATCTTTCGGGCCTGTGTGGAATTACAGAGCGTTAATAACTCTGCAGAGACGCGAGACAGCCCACCATGTGGCATAAATAAAACAGAGGAGTTGGTGAAAGGGATGGCAGCGAGCAGAAAATAGCAGTACTTTCTTCTGTCCCCTGGAGTATAGGAGAGGGGGAGAGCACTCCTTCACAAATACTGTCCATTTTTCTCTTCTGCCTTTTAAAGAGGTTGCCCAGAAAGCTTTGCTGGTTTGAAACAAAAATGACTGGTGCATTTCATTGCTGACACTCAAACAACATCTTTGCAGTTTGTCTGATGCGATACAAGACGAGAACACGCGCACTTTCATACCGAACACCTAATTTGTTTAGCACTCGTAATTTGCTCTAATTGGAGTTAGCTGAAGGTGTTTGATCAGAGCTACAATGTCAATCGAAAGTATTTCTACCTAGTTATATATAAATAGGGCAACATAAAATAAGGTAAAATTGCAAAGTGGAAGGATTTTTCCCCATTTGAACACATTTCATACCATAGTAGCTCTGGCTGTCTGCTGATCACAGCGCCTTCTTGCATCAGTTTGCTATGTCCCCCTACATAACATGTAACTAAAAAAAATTTTATATTTTTATACTTTTCATCTTCTCACTCCTTCACAAGACCCGTTTAGTGTTTGTCTAACAGCTTTTCCGTCCATTGATTCTGAGCTGTAGTTTCTTGATATCTTCTTTGAAAAGTGCAGGGAATGCCCATATCTTGGTAGGTTTACAGTCGTGCCATGCTGTTTTTTACTTTTAGAAGTTTTGGGACATTTTTTTCTTTTTGTATCTGAACCCTTCACTAAACTTCACAAGCTGTGTTCCTTGGTCTTCAGGATGCTAATCTGACAAACCTTTAAGGTGAAATCAGGACAGCCAGATTAAATCTGACTTTTGAAGGTAATCAATTCCACTGGATTTTATTTATGGGCGTCAGACTAAACTGGAATGGATATAAATGCTGGATTCACTTTAAAAGTCTGTAGGTCTGAATACTTTTGCCAGACTCTGGCTGACAGATTCCACTTCTCCATCAGCACTGGGCTGGCTGACAGCTCAGATGCAAAAAAACCGATGGACCATGAAAGAATGGGGAGAAAAAGAAGGAAACAATACAAGCAAATGGGAACGAGAAGCTCCAGGTGAAGACTTATGCGTGGCAGCATTTGTGTGTGTGGGCAGAATCAAGCATTCTGACTGATTTCCTGACACTTGACATGCACCAGGAGGCACATGACTCCTTGATCTCTCTGCAGTGAAGATGAATAAAAGATGAAACAGACTCGAGATGAACATACATGTCGCCACCCCCTCCGTTCTCTCGAGACGCGCGGAGACAGAAGCAGTGAGGGAGCTGCTTTGCATCCTGTTTGAATTGGCTGTCAGCCGTAACGGCATGCACACCTTTTTGAAGACAGGTGAACTACATACTGTGTGCGTGTGTGTGCACGTATCAGGAAGAGGGGGATTTCCGCTTTAAATTATGTCACTCACATCTCCCTGTGTGTTGAGGTTATTATTTTGCTTCCATTCACACTGCAGCTGTCGTTGCAGGTTAATGCTTCACAAATTCCTAAAGACAGCCTGATGTTCCAACATGTAATTAGCTGCATGGAGTTGGAAAGCACCAGTCTTGACAATTAACCTGCTGCATTCAGTGGAAAATGGGAGGCATCAGCATTCCTTTGGTAACCCTATGCTTTACTTTACATTTCAGCCTACCTGTTGTATCTGCTATACTGTATTGACAATAGCCATTAAAAATATATCTTTCTTCTGGCTACATTGAAACACAATGTGTTGAGTTTTTCTGATTTACTCCTATGTTGTTTCTGGTATTTTTTATTATATATTTTTGATTAGGTTATGTTTTTGTGTTTCAGTTTTTGAACCGTTTCATATTTGGTCAGTTTGTTGTTGTTGTTTTTTTTTTTTTTTTTAAACATATGCCTATAAATCTTTGACTTTTGTGTTTGTGTTTTATTTGTCCATCCACCCATCCATCAAAATGAATGGGTTATTAAATTATTGAAAGGACAGCTGACTCATTCATTAATTTGTCAATTGGCTACCCACCCATCCATCCATGTACAGCAACCATCCAATATAGATAATATTTTGGTAAGAAAAGAAAATAAAAAAAAATAATAAAAATGGTCACTCAATTGTCACAAGTATGAGAGTTTACGTTAGACTTTGAAATCTTAGGTATTTGAATAGAATGACGTGACTCTATTTACTGAATATAATGCTGTCTGCGAGTTATTTGTGCTACGTGTGCGATTCGGAGCACAATAACTGGCGTGAAGAGAAGCGTATAGCTGGCTTGTCTGACCTGAAACCAAAGTGTTTTTACAGCTTTTACGAGGGAACCCAACAACTCTTATGTGGAAAAGCAGAAAGCGATAGTGTGAATCAGGCAGGGAGAGGTGACTCAGGGGCTTCTAATGAGCTCTGCTCTTTTACTGCCAGGCTAATGGAAACCTCAGGGGACCTCAGTCGCGCTCAGTCTGAGCCCGGTGTGTGTGTCCTCTCTCCCACAGGCAGACCTGCTCTGCAGCACTCTAATGGGCACCTCTGGGACTTTATACCTGGGCCAAGTGTGGCGTCTAGGCAGGTACTCTTCCCAGAACATGAGCGAGGACTTCTGTTGAGCCATCTTTAGCACGAGTTTTTCTTTTTCTCCTCCAGGTGGGCTGCTCTAATGTGCCAATGAGTGTTTATTTGGCTGCCATGAATGACCACCAGCTCCAAAGGGAGGGCATCTGGTTCTGTTCTGACATGTTTAACAACATCCACATTATCGCCTTATTTAAAAGGGCCTGATTCACACATTTCACAGAGGGACGGTTTGTTCACTGCTTGTACACAAAGTTACTTTTATAAAGCTTTTGGAAAGCGTGTTGTCATGAGAAATTTCTAAACGTGATGAAATGTTTAAGGTGTGAAACTTCCTGTCAACCCCCCACTCCCCAATTTCCATATTTTCTTCACTGAATAACAGGAGCAGGGGGTTTAGGGGAAACAACACACCCCAGTGTTGCCACTCCCCTCTCCACAGGTCTTTCCTTTCATTATTAACTGGTTGTAATTTGGGCTTGAAAAGCGCCTTTTCTCTGTTTCTCTACCCCCATGGTCACTGTGTGTGTTTTTAAAATAGGCCATGCCAGCTTAGGCAGCGGGAAAAGAGGGACTCCGCGTTGACCGAAAAGGAAAGAGAGAGCAGCGAGGCCTGCCACGAGCCCCGCCCAGGAATGGACAAACCGAGCGCAACATGTGACACTATTCTCGCTCATCAGTGGCACAAGTTTTCATAAATGGGATGGCTTAAGGGAGACGTTTCTTTTGTGAGTGTGTGTAGGAGTGTGCATGCGCATGGGTGTGTGTGTTGTTATTGAGGGCTTGAGCAAAGAATGTGAACCTGCTGTCAGCTGTACGGTTGGCTGATTCTTGGAGGAGCCGAGGAGTTCCAGGAATCAGGAAACAAGCTGAAATCTAAAGTATCTGATCATCCAAATTCAGGATTTCCTCTCCACAACTGGACGAAGCACCTACATGGTTGCTGCTCCAGCGCTTAGCAGAGATTCTTCTTTTAAATATTCACCAGGATTCTATATGATGGTGAATGAACTGGAGAAAAAGAAATAGTGAATTATTGTGAAGAAGACAGGGTAGATTTGTTTGGAAGGATGTTTAAAGCATGGTTAGACTACAAAACTATTTTCCCAAGCTTTCAACGTCTCATAGAGTGCTGTTTAATCCATCATCTGAAAATAGAAAGAGTATGGCACAACCACAAAATTACCAAGACATGACTGCCCACCTAAACCAACAGGCCAGGCACACAGGGCACAGTTCAATCTCTCATCCAAATATTAAAAGGGCATAGAAGATACCCTTTTAATACTAGACGACTCTTGTTATTTCTTATAACAAGAGTGATCCAGTTAGACAAGTAGGGCATTAAGAGGAGAAACAGCCAAGAGGCCCACATGGTGCCTCTGGAGGAGTTGCAGAGAGCCACAGCTCAGGTGGAAGAATCTGAGCAGGACAACTATTTGTCATGGATTTCATAAATATAGCATTGGCAACAACAAAACAACTGTTTGAAGAAAGTCCCATTATGAATTTGCAACAATCCACATAGTGGACACAGAATAGACAGCTTACAAAATGCCATGTGTGGTGGAAAACAAATGCCGCACATCCTGCTGATTGCACAAACCACACAAAGAAGCTCAGTGGCCGCATCGTGTTCTGAAGATGCTTATCTTCAGCGGTGACTGGGAAGCTGGTCAGAGTTGATGGATGGAGCCAAATCAAGGCGATAAAAAGTAAACCTGAAGCTGCAAAATAATTGAATCTAGAGTAAAGATTTCCCTTCCAGCAGAAAAAGAATGCTAAACAGTCAGCCATACTTCCAATAAAATGGTTCAGCCTAGTCAAACTCCGGACCCATATCTAGTTGAAATGCACAAAATCCAACAGCCATGAATTACTTTTCTTGAAATTCACAGCTATGGGCTACTTTGTGCTGGTCTGTGACATTAAATCAGAATGAACATTGAAGTTTGTGATTCGAATGTGGAAAAATGTGGACATATTTTGAGCACTTAGTAGTTTTTAATCAATAGTCCTTCAGAGTTTCTGAGGAGTCTTAAAAGAGCCTCTGGAGAACCACTGACTGAGATCACGTTTGACCGAGTCTAACTCTGAACAGTAGTGGTTTAAAACTTTTTGCATAACTTCGTAAAGCTTTATAACAATGTTGCCAAAATCCATGGCGGGATTTGCCATTTCCTGTATCTCTGCAGATGGTCAACACTCCGCCTCTCTCAGTGAGCAGTCATGGGTCTGACACCCAGTCTGAAGCCTTTAACCCATCTCTATACATCACCTCCAATCAGGCCTGACCGATCAATACTCCTCATCCCCGAGGAGCCGGGTTGCTGTGACATTTGTGTTCGCTGTCTGACTGTTGCAGCCTTTTGTGATTGAAGATGAAGATTATTTGTGGTTCCACAGCTGAGCCTGTCCAAACCACCCCGCAACATTTCCCCAATGTATGAAAACACTAGCAATACACGCTTTTTGTTCCCCCCCAGCCCCCTTTCTCTTCTTCAGGGCTTGATGCCTTTCACTGACACTCTATAGAACCAGGTGGCCTCTTTGGCCATTCAGAGGAAGGAAGCAGGGCGAGGTCAGTGTGGCAACAAAACAGCGGACGAGTCACCTACGTGGAAACAGGAGAGCTCCTGCAGCGAGCTGATAAAAGGGTGTGCAGCCATCCAGAACTGTACCCGACACGGCCAGGAGTTGTGGCCTGACTCCGGTTTAAGAACTATCAGAGAGGGAGGAGACAGATAACGGCTTTCAAACCGCGCAGACTTCCGCAATCAGACCAAGTCTGACAGTGGAATAAGTGTTTTTTTCTTCCTGTCTCTCCCTTCTTTTCAACAATGCTCCACTTGTCCCTTTGTAGCACCTTAAGTAGCTTCTGCTGATGCTGCTTTGTGGGTCTGTTTACCTCCACAGAGTTTTTATCACAGCTAAGATACAAAAGGGAGACCCGAGAGACATCCTGCTCAGCACGGCGCCAATTCAGTCCCAGCAGACTCCTGACAACAGCCGGAGCCTGGACCGCATTATGTGAAGAACAGAAGCTGCACAGCTCAGACATGAACATTAACTCTTATGATGTTTCAGAGCAGAAACCAACATATGACTGACAAACCACTAAGTGCTTCAGTGAAAAACAAACTTCTCAGCATAACAAACACTACATATGGAGTTTTGTCACTTCACAACTTCAAATTTCTTTGTATCGTATTGAGATTTATGTCATATCTAAACACAAGGTAATGCATACTGACGAAGTAGAAAAAGGATATTTGAGTTTTAATTTTTTTTTCACCAGAATTCATTTTCCAAGTCTTGACACAGATTTTCAACTGGCTTTATGTCTGGACTTTGACTGGTCCATTCAAACAAATGAACAAGCTTTGATCTAAACCATTCCAGTTTAGCTCTGACTGTGTGTAAGATGAACCTCCATGCCATGTCTGCTGCTTTCCTTGGTTCCCATGTTGCTGTTTGTTCCCTAATGGTCTTGAACAAACGTCTGAGGTTTTCGCCAAACAACCGAATTTATACTGGGATTAAATAATCAAACAAGTGGACTGCTTGAATTTATACTGGTGTAATTAAATAATCAAATAAGTGGACTGCTACCGGGCAATCAGTTGCAATGGATTTTATTTGTGGGTGATTGGAATAAAAAGGGTTTTTAGATTTCAAAATTTTGAAAACCATGTAGATTTTGTCCTTCACCTTCATTATGCTGTGGTTTGCGTTGGCCTACCACTTAAAATCCCAACAAAAACAAAGAAAGTTTGTGGTTTTAACATGACCAAATACGAAAAAAAACTTGTACGGTGTGAATACTTTCACAAATGACTGTAAAACAAGTCCATGCGACCGTACACTCCCTCTCCAACATGTGCTTGGCTTCTGGTTTAAATCTAAAGGGAGGAGCGTCAGACTGGGCCCTGACTGTGAGCTGAGACCAGAGCCCACGACACGACAGCAAGACCACAAAGCAGCAGTTATATATCAAAGCCCCATCTGAGCCAATATGGCTAAATGGAATATGAAAAGAGCAACACGGACCACAGGCTGACAGACAAGGGCCTGCAGTCAGTGAGAGTAAATAAAATTAACTCTTTGGAAAAATGTTTCAGCTGTTTTTCTTTCAAGTGATGGAAGGACGATTCAGAGTGGGATTACTGTTAAAAAAATAAGATGCATAGAGTTTTAATATTCAATCAGCCAGAAGAAGGAATGGTATACTGTATACAAATACTTTTACTTTATGCCAATTTAATGCATCAAATCTGAAAACTCCCACCATTTTCAGTCTTATTGAATGTTTTATAAAAATGTGATTCATCTGATTTGAATAAAATATTTTTCAGATTGATTCATTGGTAGAATTAATTCTGTGAATTTCTTCTGTTGGACTTAAAACCACTCTGTCTTTCCAACAACACATAACATGTCTCTTCACTTAACAGTAACTTTTGCTGAATTAAAAAAAAAAAGCCCTTACACCATACAGTTTTGATATTACATTTCTGTATATTGCAAAGTATGTTGGCATTAAAAAAAAAAAAAAAAAAAAAAAAAAAAAAAAAAAAAAAAAAAACCTTTAAAAGGAAGCGCCCGCTATGTTTTTGAAAACTGTTGTTAGAAAGAGGGTATTCCCATT
>CAEGAE010053242.1:0-30528 GCA_903067095.1 Girardinus metallicus
TCCTTCCTTCCTTCCTTCCTTCCTTCCTTCCTTCCTTCCTTCCTTCCTTCCTTCCTTCCTTCCTTCCTTCCTTCTTTATTATCAGGTTCTGTTTTTCCAGGTTTCTTATGTAAAGTCGGCTCACTGTAGATATTCTAACAATAATTTCATGATAAACTTTAGTATGTAATATTTTAAAGCTACTGTAAAGGAGTAAGAATGCTAGAAAGCTAAGTTTTCACATAAAAATGTGAGAATTATGTGAGGTCCTATTAATTTTGGCAGTCTGTGCAAAAAATCAACCAATTAAAAGAGCTGTACTATTTCTTATATCAGAAGTGGCCAAATATGCATCTGAAGTTATCTGAGAACTTTGAGTATATTCCTCTTCAACTTGCTACGAGATGTTTATCTATGTTGTATTTATGATTTTGCTCCTTTTTAGTTTTGAGAAAATACATAAACAATCTTGTCTACCAAATTTATGTTTTAAAAATGTATTTGTTGCATGCAAAAGTAATAATCATTAAAAATTCAAGAAGACATTCAAGCAGTTTATTAATGTATATCAAGTTGTGACTGATATTTTACAACTAATGAAGCAAATTGTGTTTTTTTTTTTTCAGGATGTTCTTCGTGACAGAGCGATATCACTATCCAGTTACACCTACGACAGGTGTGTATCGGGTCTATTTAGTTAGATGTATTAGTCTCAAACAGAAGGATGAGTTTTTATTTCTTCATAATTTCTTTGTCTAGTGTTAACTCTGACGTAGCCTCTGGCCGGGAAACAAGCGATGGCTATGAAAGCTTAGCAAGTGGCAACAAAGGTGACTCAAAACCCAGGAAACATCATCGCAAGTCTGCTCGCACACGTTCCAGGCAAGAGAGGACCAGCAAACCCAAACTGAGCATGCTCAATGTGAGTCATATGGTGATTTATGACACTAAAAATCATCAAATCAATAAAATTCAATGTCTTTAAAAGTAAGGTTCATTTGTTCTCCTCATAGGTTTGCAACACTGGTGACAAAATGGTTGAATGTCAGCTGGAGACTCACAACCACAAAATGGTAACATTTAAGTTTGACCTGGACGGAGACGCTCCGGAGGAAATTGCCACCTACATGGTCAGCTTACGTACTTGAACGTGTTAGTTTTTTTTTTCTGTTTATGACACTATACAATATTTAAAACTAAATGTTTGTAGGTGGAGAACGGCTTTATTCTGCTGCTAGAGAAGGAGATCTTCATTGATCAGCTGAAAGACATTGTGGACAAAGCAGAAGACATGTTGCATGAAGACATGGGGGATGAAAAAGACACAACCTTGAGTTGCAGTCCTCTGCAGGGCCAGATGTCTGAGGCAGGAGAGGTAAGAGCGGGATCTACACAAATACATGGTGCATGCCAAAATATAAATTTATCAGGCAAAACACACATCTGTAAATCTTTCTGCAGAGTCAGCAGTCAGGGGCACCGCATCCTGTATATCAGCAGAATGGTAACACCACATGTTCTTAAAATTCAAATTCAAATCCTCATTGCATCCTTTTTGTTTTCCCTTAGACATATGTGAGTATTTACTGTTCTTTTTTGCTTCGGACTGCAGTTCTTCACACAGGAAAGAGATGGTTCATCATCTGCCCAGTGGAGGAGACGCCTCCCTGCGTTCAGGACACTCTGTCTGAGGGGACAGCGATGCAGTCACCCGGGAGCTCAGCCAACACCCAGCCTGCTGACAGCACCACTGCAAAGCCATCCACATCCAGAGGTGACTGCGTTCCAGCATGCTGTCTGGTAGCCACATGGTACAATAGCACTCCCTTGTGGTATCAGAATGAAATCCTTTAAGTAGGGATGCATAAAAATATTTACCTTCTTCTAGATGTCAAACGTTTAGCAGATTTTATCACAACTTCACTTGGTTCCAATGCACACAGTGAGAAAACATAGAAACCCAAGATGAAAACAATATTTGTACATCTTAACCAACATCTTAATTATTCATTCAAAGCTTCAGTCAGGGGAAAATGTAAAAAACTTGTCCTCCACGTTATGTCACATTTTAACCAGTAAATTCAGTGTATTTCATTGGGATTTTATGACTGCCCAGCAAATTGTGAAACATAATTGAGTTGGTGAATTCAACATGAGCCCAAATTCATTGAATCATTTTTTTTTTACAGCAGAAGATTTGTTTTATTTTTCTCAGTGTATTTCACTGTTCTTACCACCATATTGTAGGCTAAATAAATCTCAAAATATTGTGATTATTGACACTTCAGTTTTATGTGGGTGACAAAATAAAGACCACATCGTTGGTTATTTGCTGAATGAAACAAATGAAACTTTACTTGTTTTTTGTTTTTTTTGGACAAAATTTGTATTTGTTTTTTGTATTCAGCATCAGGGTAAATATTTTGTAAATCAATTTGTAAATGCAGCTGCAGCTGCACGTCTTTTGGCACATGTGTCATCCATCTTTTCACTTTGACTGATTTATTGACCCTCCATCCTCCAGCCCAACATTAGTCAGATTCAATTAAGAGCATTGGTGCACATCACTTTTTAAATTTTGCCAGAGATATTCTGTCGGATTTACTTTTACCACAATAATATGTTTCAGTTGGAAGCACTGGCTGTAGCCAGGTCTTTTGCAGCTTCTGTTTAGGTCCATCCATCTTCAGCTCTGAGCAGCTGCATCGCCTAACTTGCTTATGACAAACTGCAAAAGAGACTTCTGTTGTTTTCATCTCGGCTGCAAGATTAATGCTCTCCTAGCCAAACCTGTCAATTTAACTGGATAGCCATACATTTTCCAGTGTCTAATGATGTCTTGAAAATGAGGTTGCTGCATATTCAGACCTTGTTTTACAATGTAATTCTGCTTTAATCTTTTCAGCAGCTTTATCCCTGAGCTGTCTGCTATGCTTCTCGGTCTTCATGTTTGTTTCTTCACTAATGTTCCCTAAGAACAAACCTAATAAACCTCTGAGACCTTCAGAGAACATGTAGATATATTAAATTAAAAAAAGTGGGCCTTCTTTACGAATTAGGTAACTTCAGAAGGAAATTTGTTACTCTGGCTTTCATTTAGGGGTATTAGGATCAAATCCACCCCATTTTTTTTATATTTTTAACTGTAAACAAAATGAAAACCACATGTACATGTTCTCCCACTTTACTGTTCTGCACTGCATTGTGTTGGTCTATTCCATAAAATCCCAACAAAATGCATTAATGTTACCATTAATAGAATACAAGGCTTGATTTTTTATGATGGGTTAAACCTAATTTACAGATTTAGACTGAACTCAAAAAGAATTAGCTTCTCTAAAGTTAAATCAAAAACAGAAAACCCATGTCATATTAATTAGAAAAGTTTGCCAAATCCTAAACAATAGAAACATTCCCATTATTATAAAAGAAGTCTACCAACATTTTTAAGTTAATTTGCACATTTTGATCTGTTTCTTTCCTTTTTGTAGAAGAGGGCTCGTCCTCCACAGTGTCTGGTGGAAGTGGAGGGTTCGCTCATGAAGTTTATGGTTTCTACAGTCCTCCAATAACATCCAACACCGACCCCCTCCTCTTGGCCACCCTGTCGCCCCCCGTGTCTGCACCCCCCACTCTCCAGTCAGTGTCTGCAATGGAGCCTGGAGGCAGTTCTCTGCAGCCCAGCTTGCATGGAGCCAACCCAGCCAAGGCTCAAACGTTTCCCCCATCGTTGCCCCACACGTCTTACCCAGTGGAGGACTCACAGGGGTCTCCTCTTGGATCGCTTTCCCCTACCCATGGAGCTCAGAAGGCCCTCGATTTGATCCACTCAGCATCCATTGTTGATGAGGTGCCCTGCTGTCCTCTTGTCATGCCCCTGTCCTTAGATGTGAACCCTCCCCAGGGCAGGTCACCTCTGACCCCTCTGCCCCTCCAGGAGCTGGGTGCCACCAAAGAGCCGGCATCTGTCTCTTACGCTCCTGCAGCGCGCAGCGAGTTGCCACAGCAGCCAGTCGTCCTCCACCAGCCTTTCTCCAACGTGGGAGGCTCCAAGGTGTCCTCGCTGCCCCAGAGCCCGGCACCATCCCAGCACGGCGCGGGGCCAAGCGAGTCTGATGGCGAAGGACGGGTCGGTCGAGGAGGTTTTGTCGATAGCACCATTAAAACTCTGGATGAAAAACTAAGGAACCTGCTCTACCAGGAATATGCTCCCATGTATCCATCAGGCAGCGCGGCAGAGACACCGGGATCTGGGACAGAGTACATCCAGTTTCCTCCAGGCCCGGACAGCGCCACTGGAGGGTCAGGAAACAGCACCCCGGGGCCGATAGGGGAGGGACGCTACCGGGCAGGGGAACAACTCGTAAGTACAATAAACACACTCTGAGTTTTAAATAAGTGGAGAAACTGTTTAGATGCTGAGCCAGTGCTGAGAAAAACTGGACTGCTGAGGTGTAGTCATTTTATTTAATGTTACGAAAATGTTTAATGCTTCCGTATCAAAATTTTCTTGCTTTATTCTCTTCTATCTCTCCTGTAAGCCTCAAATTCCTGAGAGAATGGACAGCCTGAGCACTCTGAGCGACTCTGCTGTTTGTGGTGTGTGCAACTAATCTGTCTAAAGACATGAACTGAACTTCAAGATTATTAATCTTTTACTAAAACTTACATGATCGTTTGTTGTACTCAGTGATTTATTTACTGCCTTATAGCTTCTTTGTCAAGAAGACACGTTCCTCACTCTGTGTCCTGCTCTGGAACTAGAGGTCGATTTAAGGTATCAAAGTTTAGCTTTTTATTTTTATCAACATTTGTTTGTTTTAATCTCTGTGCAAAATACAGTACTGTCACATTTAAACATCATGTTTTAGAGCTCACACAATGCTTAAAACTTTGATTCTAGTACTCAGTTATGAATACTTTGAGATGACAGACTTTCTAAATCACAATTTTTTCTATAATGTAGTTTTTGCCTGATAGTTAATAAAATATATATTGAGAATAAAAAGAAACTATAATTTGCTCTAAATGAGGGAAATGGGCAGATTTGTTTGAGTTGAGAAGTAAGGAGAGCACTTCCTACTTTGTTCAGGTTGCTGCTCACACACGTACTTTCATTATCTTATCTTATAAAAATAGACCAGATATATAATTTTTGTTCTGCAGCCATTTTACGAACAATATTCTTAGCGCTTGACCAGCTCAAAACTTTGAAAGTGTTCAGATGCCAACAAATTTTATATATAGAGATGACAAATATCAATGAATAGATGTAAAAGTTTCTCACCACGTATCATTAAGTTTTTGTCTCTTTCTTCTCATAACCAAGAGTATATATCCCTCTGAACAAAATGACAAATGTGATACATGATACATTATCTTCATGTATTTATTTGAAAACAATCAATTTCATCATTCTCTACTTATTTGTAAGTTTTTCAAGACAAAAAGATATCAGAATTGATCATATAAAATCCATACTTTGTCACAGTGTTTCCTGAATCTTCCTCCTTTGTTCTGCCAGATCATGTCTGTTCCTCCTGAAGTGGCCAACAGAAGAGATGTGAAGCAGAGGAGCTGGAGCAGCGCTGCCTCCCCTGCACACCCTGGTGGATACAACGGGGACCCGGTTCCAGCTGAAGCCTTGGCTACCTCCACCACAATCGGACGTTTCTCTGTGGTGAGCACAGAAGACGACATCACTCAGAGGACGCGCTGCAGCCGCTACTCTGCCCCGCCCGACTTCTACCTGGACACTCCACCTCCCATGGGTAAGAGCTCATCTTCGGACCTCAGACTCCATCCCTATGGACGTCAAAGTCCATGTCTCCTTCCTTCCTGCAGACTCAGGAGCAGAGAGCAGCCCTGCTAAGCTGGCTCCTGCCACTCCTTCCCAGTACACTCGCTCTGAGCGCAGAGGAAGTGACCTCATGAAAAGAGCAGTGGCTTTTCTCCGTCGCACTGGCCGCAGCAGCAGCGTGCAGAGCTCTGATTCCCCAAGCAGATATGGAGGCTTGCCTGGCTCGGCCTACGCCAGCAGCGACAATGACTCTGAGATGGAGGACTCAGACATAAAGAGGGAATTGCAGAGACTCAGAGAGAAGTAAGATTTTCCTTTTCCTCATGTGAAATCACTTAGTAGTCATCCCCTTTGGACTTTTTCACATGGTTTAATCCCTTCCTCCATTTATTCAGACATCTGAAGGAAATCTCAGAGCTGCAAGCACATCAACGTGGAGAGGTGGAGCTGCTCTATCGCAGACTTGGTAAGGTTCCTCCTCCTGGCCTCGGCCTCTTACATGTTGCACCGCATACAAGCCGCAGGAAGAGGTCCAGCAAACACAGACTGAAGCCCGGGAAACTTCTCAGCCCCCTAGTTCAGCAATTTAGGCATGTCAAAACCAAAAGCAGCGACTCCACTAAACCAGGCGAGTTACTCTTTATAACCTAAGCTACTATTAACATTTTAATTTCAGGTAAGGATAAATGTTGCTCTTGTGGTTGGGTGTCCAGGTGCGGCTCCAGGTCCCAGTGAGCCAGCAGTGAGTTTAAATGGTTCTCCAGGCAGAACTTCCTTCCCGACCCACGGCAGGCCACGGTCATGTACCAGCCACCTTCCCAGCTCGGCTTCAGAACCAGTGCAGACTCAGCAGCCCTGCTCCCTGAAAGGCTCTATGTCCTCCGACAACATCTATGCTGGACTACAGGGAGATGTCGCCGGCACACAAGCTCAACCTGAACAGGGTAACACTCAAAGCCATGCAGCAAAAACAAAAAGAAAGAAAAGAAAAGATGTTAATGATATAAATACGATGGTGTTTTTTACAAAGTGATAATAAGTATATTAGAGCTTATGCTTTCCTGTCATCTTCTCCCCTTCATTATGCTCCTCTACAGGCTGGTCTAATTACCCTCAACCGTCTGAGAGAGTGACCTATAAGTCCAGTAGCAAACCACGAGCTAGATTTCTCAGTGGGCCTGTGTCTTTGTCTATCTGTTTGTATCTCTTTTCTTCCTGCATAACTTCACTGTTTGATTTTACTTTAAATTATCTTTATTTACCTTTATTTCACTATTTATTTTCTAGCAAAACTATCCTGGAACTGTGTATGATTTGCTTTTGCTTTGCATTATTTACAAGTTTTCTTACTCCCCATCTTCCTCGACAGACATACAATACATTGTTCATTCAAACTTGTCAGATAAACTTTTAGGATTAAAAAAAACGTCGCTCCGAATGTCATCAAGGACTTTATAAAACATTTCACTGATCACATACGTGTCTATCATTTTGTGGAGATTACTAATAATCAGTTATTGTCACTCATTTTTGGAACAGTTGTATTGTTTCTGACATCTAAGGGTTCGATAATCAAAATTTAGTATGCTTGTAATAATTGTTACTGCACATTTCAAATTGCATATGTAAAACTTTTAAAGTATTCCTACACCTTAAACTTGTTCACATTTTCCTAAGTTACAACCACAGTCTTAAATTTAGGTGGTTTATGTTCTTTGCTCATGAAACAGAAGAAGCTGCTCTAGTCAGCCACATTTTCTTCTTGATGATGACATTTATTACCAAATTATTTCAATTTGATTGAAAAGATTATCCATATTTTACAACTGCCTGTGAAATTTCAAAACTAAATCTATTTAAGAACCAGTGGCAAGAAATTGATGTTCAAAGATGCTTTCAGTCTAGTCTGAGATACTTTTCAAAGGCCAACATTTTATTCTCTAATTTGCAGAGCAGATAGATACACAACCTACAGGACTTTTTTTTTATTGTAGTTGCGGCAAAATCTGGTACTAAAACAACTGATTCATGCAGGCTGAAAATAATGTAGATGCAAGCAACAATTTCCATTTTTTAAGACTTCTTCACTTACCTCCCATGTTTTGTTGATCTGCTACATAAAACTTCAATAAAATAAATTAAGGCTTGTGGATGTAAAGACAAAATTATATAATAATAGTTAAGGGATATAAATACTTTTCCAACAACTCTGTTTTGTTTACACCACATATTCAGTTCTGTAATATGTGGTATCAAGATAATTAGGTATCTTGAGATACATGCTGGAAAAGTAAATTGTTTTTCAGAGCTGTGGCTCTGCTGCTTCCTATCTGTGTTCTGCTCTAGAAATGCATTTTGACATGCTTCTCACATGCATGTGTTCGTGTTTGAGAGGTTTTTTTTTGCTTTTGTACTGTATTATTTTCTCTTTTGTTTATATAAAGCCATTATTTTGCACTGTATTTGATTTGTAAGACAACTGCTTAGTTTACCTAAAGCTTTTTTCTATTTTACAGGGTCAACACTCAAAAGGCTGTGTCTCGGTAAAGAGCGAGGCAGCAGTATGTCAAATTAAAACCTCTTGTACTACATTAATCAAAATCTGATTGCCTTTATCGATCAAACCGTCCTAATAACTATATCTAATATATTTCTGTGCTGTCAGGGTCTGGGGCTTCAGCATCTGGAGCCTTCAATCAGTCCCAGCAAATGTACAGTGCTACGCCGCCGCCCCAGCAACCTGTTGTTGGCCTGGCCCAAGCTCAGGCCAACAACAGCAATAACAAGACAGGCACATCTACGAGTTTCAGTGAAAACAACCTGCCTGAAGACCTACAGATTCTGATGGACGACTGGGCCCAGGAGGTTCTGATTGTGACCCACCGACCTCGTACCGACTCTCTGAGTATCCGTGGCCAGCAGATGTGCCCCCAGGTTCTGCCTCAAACACTTGAACAACCGTCTCAGGCTTTAAATGTAGGTTTTTAAAAAAATAGCTTGTATGTATTAACAAAATTAACACAGAGAATTACTATTACTTTTACTATTATTTCTTTTTCCTATTTTTTCAGGCATCACCGTGGACTCCACCCGGTCCAGAGGCATGCGCTTTATCCTGGCCTGAAAGTCCTGGGCCTGCAGTGATGGCCAGCCCCTCGACCGGACCCTTTCACACGTATCAGCTACACTCTCCTGCTGCGTTCACAGCTTTACCCTCCCCTCTTTCCTTCAATCAGTGGCCTGGGTTTTTCTTTCCGGTTTCTGCCGGGGTCTTTGCCTTTCCTGCTGTGCCCTCCACCCTCTCCAGCCCTACTCCATCTTCATCTCATCAGCTGACTGACCCCAAGGCAAAGACTCTATAATCTGGGTAGCATTGTGTCTTCCAACTCTGTTACCAAAACCTTAACTTATATTACAGCCGCTGTAGTCAATATAATGTGCATAGAGTGTATATATTTAACCAGCATGTGTTTAATAATATGTATATATCCATCTCCACTCTTGAGTTTTATGTTGTTTTATTTCAGTCAACAAATGTCATGTTCATAATATAGTAAATATTATTTTACATGCAGCATATTGTTAGCAGAACTAAAATTAGCCAGATCAGCCTTGAAGTGCAGACATCTGTCGGTGTTTATTGATGCACATTAATACTCACAGAATGTACATAATGTACTGTTCATTCATTTTGTACTTAGAAATAGAAGTTGTGTTGCTCATTTCACCCCCATATATTTATACATACAAGCTGCCATGTGTATATATGAATTTTTGTTTGTCTGTACAAAGCCTATGTGTTTGTACAATTAACAGAGGGTAATCCATAGTTTGGTGCTGCAGCTGTGGGTTTCAATGCAGCACCTAATTAAGAACCATTATGCCATCACTGTGAAGACTTGACCTTGTGGTCACTAGGACCTGTTGCTTTACTCTGCTTTCTCAGCTCGGTATGTAGACACGTTTCATTCTTCATCAGTGAAACACTTCCAGCACAAGCGCTTGCAATATCCTTAAGAGATTTGAATGAGCTTGAACTTTATCCTCAGGTGCAAACACACCTGTGAGAGTGCCTTGAACTGCAATTTCAGTTTTCAAAAGAAAAGCATTTAGATCTAAAGCAGAAACTAGACTTAATTAATCCATTCGCTGCTGTGTATCTGTTAAAAGGTTGCAAAAGGAAGCAACCTGAGTGATATCTCCAAATATTTCCGAATCTCTCCACCTTCAGCGCTCCCAGCAGGACACCGAAGCAAGAAGGTAGACCGTGGAGCCACATATCTTCCTTGCAGGCTTCTAGAGCGTCTGGAGTCCATCTACTCAAACCACACTTACTCACTTACTCAGTGTAGAAGAGCAGCAAACAAAGATCCTCACCTGACTTCATTTTCACTCATTTTGGTGGCTTGTATTTGGGACCTTATTCAGTTGCTCACTTCTCACATCTTCTCCAAATAAGGAAGCAACTCTTAGTCTCAATACATCTTGTCCAAATGACACTGTGGTATCAAACCTTGGGGTCCTACTTTTTTATTTTGATGTGCTAGGCTTGTTTTTTTTTTTTTTGCTTTTTGAGGAATTACCACATCATCAGCAAAATAGTCATGAAATCAGGTTAAATGGAAATGCTCCTTTATTTTTTTAATAGTAAATATATTTATAATTTCAACCGCAGTCACAGTTCTAAACCCTTTCTGGTTAATACATGACGTTATGTCAGATTGGTTTATGTGCATAGAGAAACCTATACAAGTTTTCTGCTACTCTGCACATGGAAGTAAAAATACATAAAAATGAATATGATATTAGTGTAGTTTGTATGTAAGGATAGGCTGAGGATTAAGGTTAAGTTTAGTTGTGTAGATAGAGAGCAAAGAAGAACCAGAAACGGACTGGGAGTAGCAGGGCTAGAGAATATCAGCACCTAAAATCTACATCTGCAGCTGGAAACGTTTTTAAAGGTCCTGCACCCATTAGAACTGTCCTGGTTTCTCCTATGAACAATATAACTCAAACCTTCACTGTTAGATATGGAGGTTGAAAGACTCATATCAAAACCCTGCTGAAGAAACACCATGTACACCACATTACTTAGGACACTTGAAGTATCAAAACTAGGTGAGTAAAGGTAGGTGCTTGTTCAAGCATTCCAGTGAGAGAGTGAAGAGCTTTTATAGTGTTCATCATCCAGTACAATGTGCAACTTTGGCCACTCAAAATGTTTATATTCATGTTTGGACAAACTTCAACCAAGACAGTGAAACAAAGGAGACAACTAACTTAAACTCCTCCACAGATCTATCACTCCAGAGATTTTCAGCTGCTTCAGCCCAAAAATCTGGTCAGTCCTGAAAAAGTCACAAGCCTGAGATTATTAACAGAATGCATTTTAGGTAATCGGAGGAGATTATCTCTGTTCCATGTCCAACAGCAAGAACAGCCTTTTTTAAAGTCATGCCATAACATCTCTGTTTGATTTAGGCCCAGTTTTTGGTAGCTGGACTCCTTTTGGCCTGAGAGCTGATGACACAGGTATGAAGCAGATAAAATAAACCTTGAACACAAAAATGTTTTTCTCAGCAAACATGTTTTTAATAATTATTTTGACATGAAATTCACATTACATGTCAGTCAACCCAAGTAAAACCTACATGTGGGAAAAACTGTACCTACCAGTTTTTCCTCAGTACTCTTTTGCTTTTGGACAACTATGTTTTGAATCAGTCAGAAATCTTCCTAGAGAAAAATGGGTTTATGGTGAAGTTATTTCATTTTCACTTCTGTATTATTGCTGCAAACGCCATCACAGTATCATTCAGGAAGTTTGAGATGCAGCAATTTTTTTTTGATTACTTGTGTTGTTGCTGTCAACTGCTGTCACTTTTTCATGTAAAAGTATTATTAGAGATGCATTTACTGAGAAAAATGTTGACATGTTTGATACATATTTTACCCACTATAAGTAATCCTTAATCTGATTGGTTTCCATGGAGATCACTTGAGTTTATGCTGGGTCTTTCTAAGCTCCAAACTAGATAAGTACAAACTTTATAATCTAATCTCTTTATGATTAGATTATAAAGAGAAGCCACCTGGTGAAATGATAAGAAGCAAGCCACTACTTGTTGCCTTTCACACAAGGTGACCCCCTGCAAATCAACTTAATATTTACTGAAGTAATGGTGTTGTATGTTAATTTGTGTCCAACTATATTAAGATGAAATCTCTGAACCTTTAACTTTGAGCTGCCACATCTCCACAGTCTGCTTGAAATTACTGAAATGCTAAATGCTGGTGACCCACTGTAGAATGATGGTATCAAAACCACATTACAAAGAGGACAAAGGGACTTAATACACAAGTAAAAACCATCATCATCATCATCATCATCATCATATACCTCCTCTTGCAATCTGTAGCTTTATATACTGTTGCCTTCCTGAACTTGGAGAGATTATTATGTGGATATTTTATGATTATTTCTATTATTTTCTTTAAAATGCTGGTAATAGAAAAACAGAATAAAGAATGTGAAGACTAAGATTAGTTCAAAGTCACCAGTTCTTGAACATGTAAGTTATAGAAATATTTAGGAGTAATTAGTTTCTTGTTATTCTTCAGATCTATGCTCACAATTTCAGTCCACTAGTTTATGACCTCAAAAATAGTTTTCTCTTTCTGTGGTTTTCACTGAAATGTTTGGCATAAACCCTTAAATCTGCTCTTTGATCAGTTTCCATTTTGGTTTGGTGAGGATAGAAACTAATTAATGTTCCTTACATTGATTAAACACACACCCCAGACACACTCTAGATAGTTCAATTGTAATTTCATCAGTGTTTATTCTTTCCCCAAAAATAAATTACACAATTCCCAGTGAGCGGCATAACAGTACTTCTTAGCTTTTGGTCTCCAAAGCAGAGATTCCTGAATGTTTATTTTTTATTTGTTGAGGGGTGGGTGGGTCTCCTATGCATTCTTTCTTTTGTGCTTTACACTGACCCTTGTGTCTTTAATCTCTTTAATGCTTGCATTTAAATCTAAGTGTATTATTGCTTTTGCCTGCTGTCACCACTTGTCCCAACTCCCTGCCAATCTTGTCAAATTAGTATTCTAAAAAAAAGATGTACATACTTGAAAAAGTCAACAATAAATTTTTCCTTGACAGCACAATATCTTTTCCGAAATCTGTAATCTGTTATTTTTTAACATAGTGTTTTCTTTCCTGATGCAAAAACTGATGTGAGAAAACTGTGACAAAGTGCAAAAGCTGGACATTCTTGTCAATACAAAAAGCCATATTTGCCACAGAGTAACACGTGGCCAATATGGCCCTCTACACGTTCAGTTTATGTGTAGAGGGAGTGGATTAGTGTGTGGGAGTGTTTGATTTTGCAATGGATGCAAGACAGTGGGCTCAAAACAACCATCAAACAATGACTTTGCTGTAGCTTGAAAACACGTTTTAGGTTCGTAGGATCAAACCTGCTCCGAGTCATCATGGGAAGAGCAGCGGTGCTGCTTACTGTCTTTGGGCTTCTGCTGGCTTTGACTGCGTCACTACCAAACAAGGTACTGTCTTACAACAACAAGAAAACAGAATAACCATCTATATTTAAATATCTTTAATAGATACTTTATTCTGCCTTGAGACTATGAAGGATCCTCCTTTCCTCTGGAACACACTAAGTATAACAAAAACGTGTTGAATGACTTGCACTCTCCAATCTAAAGGATGAACTGTCTAGGGATCTAATTCTCATGAGGTCAAAGTCTTCTTGCAATACGAATAAATCCAACCTGAAGGCCTAGTGTGAGACTTAATTATTAGTGTGATTTGGATTTAGCTTTGGGTTAGTTCTTCAGAAATATGAAGATAAAACGAAAATGTAAAAGGGAAACTGAAGTGGGAACTTGAAAGGGAATATCTAATAAAAAATATAAACATGTATGACAGTCGTGTTGCTTTAAATGTTGACAACTAATTCGAGGGTGATTTAGAAAATAGCTCTGCTGACTTCCTGCTTGATAAATTATCTATAGCAACAGAGTGATGAATTAATCATGTGGCCATTGAGAAAGTTATTTTTTTCTCTTCTTAGACTCAAAATTTTAAAGTGGATCAGTTCTGTTTTATGCTTAAAATTTTCACGTTGTGAAAAGCAATATTGAAAATAAAACAAAAGGACAAAAAGTAGGTGTTCTGCAGGTACACCAGTGAGATTTCACCAGCCCACACGTTGTTTTTCTGATCTTTGGTCAGCTTGCTGTCAACTACTGGGGTCAATGTCTCAACTTGTTTCAAAATCTGTTTGCACAGGATGACTGGGACATTTACAGCTTTCACATCAACTCAGTTGTTTTTATACTGCTGGCTTTCTACGGCAGAAATATAATCTAGAAACTTGTTTTTATTTTAAGCTGTAAAACTTAAAATGAAAACAATGTAAAGAGCAGAGAGGAAGGAGAAGAAGTGAGGGGGTGAAAAGAGGCAAACACTGAAAGTACTAGAATACAGCATCAATCCTGTCTTGAAAAGATGGACATTAATTAATCTTCTGCTATTTACAGAATGTCAGGTGTGTGTGTGGGCGTGTGGGTGTGGGCGTGTGTGTGTGTGTGAAGGGGAAGGAGGATCTTAGATTACGCTTACAGAAAATTCACATGTAAAAACCAAGTATCACACTTGAAGTGAGACAATACATGTATGCATGTGGATTTGGAACGTTTTGTGATAAAAAAAATTAATGAATAAAAAATAAACCTGCCATTCCCACATTTCACATGTGAATGGTACAGATGGACAATAATACATTATCACATAATAAATCATCACCTGATCTAACACTATGATCTACACCAGTCCAATGTAAATACAGCTGCATGTTTAAGCAGCTGTATTTACAGCTGCTTAAACTGTAAAGTCCTGCTGGTTTCCTACCAGGATTCCTTTCGTTTAAGTCCTGTAGTCCTTCCTCGCTGATAAATAATTTAGAGATATGTCTTAGCTGCTGTATGCTAATTTTTGTGCATGTCAATGTGTGACTGTAGCAACTTGAATGCATGTATATTCTATCTAAGTTTTCTTTCACATCATAAACACTGAAATAAGCACAAATAAAACAGAACAAAAGGCTTAAAAATTAAAGTTTACTAATAAAATATTGTTTTTGATGATATTCAGAGGTTGCAGATTGTCACTTTCTGTTTCTAAACACCTAGATATCTATTCATACTAAGGAAAAAATGTTGTGTTTATGTGTTGCTATGCTATTTTATAATATTTTAGTTTATTTTAAATATTATTTAATGTTATGCTGTGTTCTAGACAAGTCTGTGATAATTTTTTGTTGTAAATTGTGTTTAATGACTAGAACTCTACAGATCAGAACCCAATAAAACTAAATTTGGATTGAATAGTGACTAGGAAATTTGCAAACATGAATCTTTTGATATTTAGGATGTTTCTGTAAATAAAAGTAAATGTTTTTTTTAATATCTCTTTAACCCCACCTGTCATTTTCTTGTTAGCTCCTGTTTCCCACAGATTTTTGATGAAAACTGTGAATGACACTTCTCCACTCTGCTTTGACATTATTGGAGCTGTAATTGTTAAACTTTTTCATCATCCCAGCACAGGTCTGTATCGATACTTGTTCATCTCTTCCAATTGGGAGAAAGAAAAAGAAATGTTTGATAAAACTAGAATTTTTTTTTTACCTGGATAGACCAATCCAAAAAGCTTTATTTTAGAAATTATAGATGCTAAAGTAGTTAGGAAGGTATTTTGTTAGTTAGATTTTCCAACCTTTACAAGAAAGTGGCATTTAAGGTGTCATTTGGTGCTTCTTTAAAACAAAAAATTCATGAGCGGCCTCTTTTCCCTTTAGAACTTTACATAAATGGTGCTTTGGACTCAATAAAAAATGGTGGCTTTAAAGAGATCGTCATCCACGTTGGCGCTGACTACCATATCAAGGTGGAATCAGAGAAAATCAGTCTTCAACAGGGACAAAATATAACTCACCACACAAGAACGGAAAACATCACAGCTGGAAGGTGACTTTGCTCCTAAAAATTCAAAATTGTTATTGATCCCCAAAATACATTCTTACGTGAAGAGGCTTTTATCAAGCTGATTCAAAGGTGCAGAACTTACATGTGATTAGTAGATAAAACACAGTAAATAAATACTGTATGTCAAATAATGTTATCTGAAAGTTGCTCTTGGGGCTCATCTACAGTTTCACAATTTGACACATTAGAGCCATCAAACAAACCTCAACACATTTCATAAGCATTTTATGTGAAAAACCAACACAAAGTACCAAATAACAGTAAAAGTGGGCATAAAATGCTACAAGTTGTTTATTTTTTTTAATAAATGAAGATCTAATTAGGCAATCAGGCCCTTATTCACTTTCACACTTATATTTTATTTCAACCAATTGCCCTCAAAAGTCATTTCGTGCCTATTTTTCTAGATTTACAGTGAACAGAGGCAAAATGCAAACAGAAGTTACAGATGGTGACATGCGTTTGGTCATCCTAGTCCATAAGAAGTATGGGAAGAAATTCCTTTGGCCTGTTTTAAGACAGCTGCCATCTGCTGGCGACACTGAAGGACTTTTAGGTGAGCGACATTTCTGTTTTTGTTTACCTATTTGCCTTACTTGAAGCTTTTTTTTTTGCATTTGCTTAAGTAACATTTATGCAGTGCACACTGTTGGCTGGGGATGTATTGTTTTGTAAATGTTTTCTTGTTGGATTTTGTGTACAGCTTTAAATCGTGTGCAGTATGAAGAGGTTCATCAAGATGTCCACATAAAAGTGAAGACAGCAAAAGGAGAGATTGATGCTCAGCGGTACTTTTCGCCTTTTGATTACCACATTTTTGCAAGAGAAAAACACAGCAGTTTAAAGATTTTTTTTCCCCTCTTTTTTCAGCTCCAGAGTTGTTGACCTGAGGATTAGGAGACACACAGAAGTCGACTGTTGGCTTATTCCTGCTAACTTTGTCCTGCCAAGACCTTTGACTGATTTTCTTGTTGCCCGTGTTTAATTGAAAGTCCATCCATCCATCCATTGTCATTACACCCTTGTCCCTTAGTGGGGTCGGGAGTAACTGGAAGTCATGATAGATAATTCAGAAAAAGTGCAAGTTACAGCCTAATCCAAAAAAACCAAGTCAAGGTAGGTTTAATTTACCATGCACATAACATGGGAGAATTGATATAAAATTACAATTAACAATTAGTCTGAAAAAGGATGCCTTTGTAGTTAGGAGGACTTATCACATATTTCAAATACACGTTTTGTAAAGATCAAAAATAAAATTCATTTGCAGTCGAATTAATAGTTAAGGATCATATTTTTTCAAAATCGCACCATGGTTTGGTGTTCAACAATTACTTAGAGAAAGAAATGATGAACAAAATACAACAAAAACACTACTTGAGCAAATATTTTACAGTTAGAGATGAATATTAATTAAGCTTATGACAGGGTGAGCTTTAATCAATCAGTGATTCTTGAGAAGTGGGAAAAAATGGGTTTAAATTTTCACAAAAATATTTTTAATTATTCCTCAAACTTATGTATACAAATATGACAAATAATGGAAATGTAAAGATGCTAAGGTGCAGGCACCTAGTTGCAACATATTTTTGAAAATTACATTTTTAATGGACCTGACCCAGAACTTAGTCATCACCATCTGAAAAAAAATAAATATAAAATTATTTTTTAAAGACCCTATTAGTGATATTTTTTACTCAGTTTTACAGAGAAATGCATCTCAAGAAACAAAAGAAATATTATTTAAAACAAAAAACAACATAAAGTCCATCTGACAGAATTGACAGTGCATGACGGAGTTGAAACAGAACCGACGGTGACAAACTGGTGAATAAAAAGAAAAACTTGATACATGTGAAGTGATGCCATTTATGTAAAATACATTAAAAAGAATTAACTGCACATTTAAGTGAAATTTGTCAACACTATCACTGAAAGAGTCACACCGTCAGTTAAAAACTCTGATGGAGTTGACAAAATGCCAAACTACCTCAATTTATATGATGTTATTCTGAAGGAGGCCATATTGTAGCTCACCAGGTCCATGCAATCTTTACAGTATACTAACATTAAGCTTTTATTTCACAAAATTTAATCAAAGCTTTGTAAATTGTCAGTTGACACATCATGGTTGTAACAAACAACTTAGGAATAAAACAGAAGAAAAAACTAAAGAATAACACAAGCTAAGTAGAGATGCTTAGCCCTCTTAGCAAAGGAAGAGGAAGGAAGAGGTCATGGGGTCCTCAGAAGTTCTGATGCCCACCAATAATGCCAGATTTTTTTACATTCTTTTTATGTCCGAAGGTTGTTGACAAAAACTTGGGACAAATTTCAATGGAGTTGGAAAATATATAAAAACGATTTTTAATTCAATTTATTGATACTCTTATAATTATTTATTTGAATACTTATACTTAATTGTCATAATATATCATCTTGGTATTCCTTTAATTGTTTTAAACTATTATAATGTATTGAGTTCTGCTCCAGGACAAGGGATTTTAAAGATACAATCCATCTACTACAATGTTTAAAATAAAAAATAGTCAGGAAAACACACATTGTTGCGCTGACATGGCCCAGGTTAGTTTAGCCAGATATTTGAAAAAAAATTATATTCTGTAAACATTTTATTCAAGTTTTGTGCTTTATCCATAGGACCTGTTTTGTCCCTCTTCTCAAGAATCACTGCAATAACTTACGGTCTCTATAAAGTTTAGAGACAGAAGTTTCTCAGCATAATTTTGAGGTATAACGTCTAAGGCAAACATCCCCCAATTTTTTAAGAACAAGGACAGTTCAGGAGGGATAGTAAAAGGAAAACTCTGTTATGTCCTCAGGTGCTTACACCAAAAAATACGACCTTGTCATAAGAATCAAAACTACTTTGATCTAGAACTTATATGCGTCATGTTTTTTTAACCCGTTATTCTTTCAGTTCAATGGTTTGCTCAGCTGACAGTCTAAACACAGATGTTGTCTGACCTGAATGTTGTTCTGTGAATAAGGGAAAGCATTTATTAGTTTTTATGGCTCCAGCTTTCAATAGTTTTTGAAAGCATCAGAATCAAACTGGACATTAGGCTCCAAAATCAAATCCTTGAGTGATGCTGAGCACATCAAGGCATGGGAGAGAAACAAGTCAAAGGTTAGCAGGAACAAAAGCTAGACCACAAAACATCTGGAGCACACATATAAAAACACAACCATACTGAACTGGTTGATTCACTGATCGCCTTTCTGTCTGGCTCTGACTGGATGAGGAGAATGTCTTCATAGATTCATTTTCAGGTCTTTTGAGTGTAAGAGCTCAGCTGTGCTTCCTGAGGTTGCAGCTTCCTGGAGAAAAAAATGTTATCCAGCCTGATGAGCCAATCACAGACGGACTTTAGTAAGAATGTGGCTGTATGTGTGCATTACACTACCAATAAAAAAACTGAATCAATAAATGTTTCCCTCCTTTGCATTTCAGTGTTTTACACATTAACCCTCTTTATGTCATTGTTTTTTTATATTAACTTTCAAGCAGATTTTTCATTATCAAAAACAGCATTACTGGAAACTGCTTCATACTAAAAGTTGAAGTTGTCTTTAAAAAAAAAAAGGATTACAGAAATTCATTGCACATCGCCTTTTGACAATTGCACAGCTAGAAGAAATCAGCAGGTCATACTGACTTTATCGAATTCTGCTCTTATGAGCTGCAACACAATAAAAATATAATTATTCATATCTAAAGGACACATTGGCTAAAACAAAAGAGCTTCTCATTGAAACACTTCAGGGCAATAAAGACTGATATTTGAATGACTTATGGAAGCAGCAAAATGTCCAAGAGTCCTGCATTTTTGGGGTAATAAAAAAAAACAGTGCAAAGTAGGTCATATCCAGTGTCTCCATACACTACAAAAACAAAACACACACATAAAAAAATGATAAATAGTGTTAATATTCTGAAAGATTACTTATTGGTAAATTATGATATAAAGATATAAATTAAAAGACTCAAATTAAATACTTTACTAATAAATGGATCCTTAAATAATTCTTGAAGTGTGCTTAGATGTCGGAAAATCACCGTATGGTTGGTTGTTGTTTGACAAATGCTGATAAAATGAAAAAGAGTTTTAATCAAAGGGCTAGGCTGAGGTGGATTTTGGGCCTAATCAAAACAGATATATTTCACAAAACTGCAATGGAAAAACGTTTTTGCATCACACAATCAACAGCAGAATGTTACTACTGGCGAAAACGACAAAGAAGACGACAGGAAGTAGTAAGCAGATGATGTTTTTTTTTTTTGGGACAATGAGCAATGTTATTGCATCACACAATTTATAAAATGTTGTGTGTTATTTGAACATTTTGAATCCATAACTCTTGTGTAAAATTACCGACTACAGAAACTCCAAAATGCTGCAGCCGCTCCCAAGTATAAGGGGCTTTTAACTCCAACACCTGAAAAAGACGCCAACGTCTTCTTTGATGGCTGATAGATGATGAGCACTAGAGCCATGGCTGAATTATGAATATATTTCATTTAACTGCTTACATCTGCAATAATTATAATATAATAATATTGTGTAAACAAGCTATTTCACATATGATTTTAAGTTAATTTCTTTAATGGAGACATTGCAGTTGCAAAATTTTATTTTTTCAGCATCAGCAAAAAGTAGACAGTAAAATACTGCACAATTGTAGAAAATGCACATTTGTATACAAATATTGAACTTAACTGGGAGAATGTCAAACAGTTGTAGATTAAAGCAAATATTGAGACTGAGGGAAGGTAAATAAGTAACATACAGAGCCAAGCTTGACACAAAAGTATCTACAAAACAAAATGTGAAAATCCCTAACACTAACATAAGAGGAAGATCCAAAATACATAGAGGGAATAAACAGAAAGCCAAACACAGAGAAATATAATTATGGCAAGAACCTAATTACAATAGTGAGCAAAGATAAATGAACAGAATATGACAAGTGCCTGTAATAAAGGACTAAATGACCGGACCTCTAAACCATAACAAAGAACTCAGAACACAAAGAAATGAAAATCGAAGCCCAGTCATCCAAGGTAAAGCTTCAGATAATTGCCTTACTTTCTTGATACCATAGATTACACCCACACAACACATTTACTATTGGATTTTACTTTGGGGGAGGGAAAAGGTGGAACTGATATGGTGGGTGGATTTTTCCATGTGACTGTTTTTTTTTTTATAATTTCAAACAAAGAGGAACAGAAGGGAGGAGACTAAGAGAAAATGTTCTTTAAGATGTTTTCAAATAAATGTGTACTGTGCATTTTGAGTCTGTTGGAGTTCAGAAGACAGCTGCTCGAATGTGGTCCATCATGAGGAGAGGAGTGGTGCAACTCACCCTTTTTGGGGTTCTGGTGACTCTAGCTGCTGCACAACCAAAAAAGGTACAGTCTGAGGAAACGATAACCACAAGAAAGACAACAGAATAAATAAATGTGTATATTTTATAACTGGATAATTTATTATTTTTTTTTTACAAATTAATGAAACAGACTTAATGCTTGTTCAATTATTTCTTTAGATCAGTTTGAACTCTGTTTCAGATAAATAGAAAAAAACTGTGAAGAACCTTTGCTCTTTGAACCCTTAATGTTGTTTTGGACTGATTGATCATCCAAAGTGTACGTGTGTTTACATTGTTTGTGTATGTGAAATGAACCCACTGTATTAAATACTTTAAATAATTATGAGGTAGAACGATAATAATGTGCATTATGATATGATTAAAATGAAAATTCATTCATGCAGATTTTGCTAAAATAAATCATAAAACTATTACAAAATGAACTATTGCTGTGGAAAAATCAAGACAACAGTAAATTAATTTTCATACCTCCACTGCAAATCTTTTGCTTGTCTATTGAACAACAAAAACAGCAGGAATAAATTCACAGGTGAAATCAACTCTTTAAATGTGACATAAAGAAACAAAAACATAACATATGTATGTCCCAAATATCAAGTCACCTCTAAGTTTATCACCACGATTCTTTTATTTCCCAGCTCTTCTTTAAGCTGTGAATATGTTCCACTGTCTTTGAAAATAAACTCATAAATGTATATAAATAAAATATAAAAAGCTTTAACATAAAATGAGATACAATTTGCTAGTGTTACACTAAATAAACACTAGCACAAGGACAAATGTTCAGTGCAATTATTTTGTTGTTAAATCCCACAATATTTCAATATAAATATTCTTAAAAATGTCTTTCAATAAATAGTGAGAATTTACTGTGTGGTTACTAGAACTTAATATGGGGGACATTATTCGGTGAAAAGTAAAAAACGTCATTATTTTGATTTCATGTTTAAAGCTCCTATCTACAGGGTTCTTTTCTAAACAGATGTTCAAAGAGCAGATCAGAGTTCGGATGTGTTTTCAGCTTCCGAGAAGAATCTTTACCTGTTTTTAACTTCACCAACAAATGTGATGTTTTTATACTTGCATGCCTGACATTTTGTGGACAAAAAAGTTTTTTAAGTAATACGAAGTCTCTGTCTGTGATCATTGAGGCTGAGACAATGAGAAAAAAAGATTTGGATGATACTATTTAAAATGACGAATGTCATGTTTAGATTTAAATTGAGTTAAATTGTGTTTTTGTCACAAACAACTATTTATTTGCACTAGTTTCTAGTTGTGACTTTAGAAAATAAAACTGCACAGTTTATTTGAGTCATTATGCATGGATTCATGGGAAACATGCCCATATTTATTTATGTTTATGTGAATATGTAGATTGTGAAGAAAAAAGTAACATTTGCTGAAGGATGGACATAAAGAAATGAGTTTAGAAAATCAGCTGTTGAACTGTTGGTTTTACAAAAAGAAAAAAAAGGATTTGGGATTTTACAAAAATGTAGAATTTGTCCGCTTTACCAGATAGCTTTGCCTCTTTAGTTGTGCAAATGTTTTTTTTCTAAGTCAATTTGTAGAACATTTTATTAACTTACTCATCATTTTTAGGTCAACCTCATTTTCAACACAAAGCACAGAGTAGCATAACAAGTGACAAAGATCTGTAAAACACTATTTGTATGTTTCCTTTAGGACTTGTGTATGTAGAAAATATGAACTATTAGATAAAATCATAAAAATAGAGTTTGTCCACAGTGTATAATAGGACTTCATCCATCAATGCAGAGAAACTGAATTGTTTCTCAGTTGGGTGTCTGCTGCTGAGCTGCTGTCTGTGTTTAAACAGGACGACTGGGACATTTACAGCTTTCACATCAACTCCACTGTGACCAGCCGATATGCCACCACCGTTATGACAAGCCGTGTTGTGAATCGCATGAATGAATCGAAAGAAGTTGAATTCCACGTTCAGATTCCCAAAAATGCCTTCATCAGTAAATTCAGGATGTGAGTGGAAGAAAAACTTGTGACAGCGCTTGACATTTTGACATAATTATTTTGTGATAAATTATCGTTAATACTAGTTTCAGATCTTTTTTTCTTACCTCTTTAGGCTTATTGATGGTCAAATGTACAATGGAGTTGTGAAAACTAAGGAGCAGGCTCAGCAACAGTACACTCAGGCTGTGTCTCGTGGTCAGAGCGCTGGGATTGTCAGGTAACTCAGTCCCATAAATGTTTTTCTTGTGTCCCATACTTTCTCCATGCATGTTTTTGTATATCTGCAGCCAGAAATATTTAAGATTAAAACTTCTACCATTTTGCAATGAGTAGAGTTTCTTCTTTTGTTCTCAGCTCTGTAGGAAGAACCATGGAGGAATTTAAAACCTCTGTAACTGTGGCGGCCCACAAAAAAGTTACCTTTGAACTCACCTATGAGGAGCTGCTGAAGCGAACCCACGGCAAATACGAGCTGCAGATCCATGCTCGACCCATGCAGCCTGTCAAAGACTTCAAGGTCTTTCAATTATGTTGAAAATAACATCAGTTGTGGTGATAAATGCTTCTAATTGCTTTGTTGTTCTTATAATAAGGCTGATGTGTACATTCACGAGAAAGCCGGCATCAGTTTCATTGATGTGAAAGGAGGACTGAGCACCAAAGCCTTGGCTAATGCTATTACCAAAACACATGCAGATAAACAGGTACAGCTGGTTCTAAGGCTATTTTCTATTTTATCTTCAGTATAGCAGTTAGCTCAAATTTTAAGTAGTGAATTATGTTTTGTTTTTCTTCATTGCACATATGTTGCTCATGATGTGCACAATCATTTATCTTAACTGTACAAAACATGTCAAATAAATTCACAAATTTAAACACAATAGCAGCAAACCTCCTGTGTGACATAAGAAACATAATTGTTTTATGTTGTTTCAGGCATGGGTGTATTTTTATCCTACAGTGGACCAACAGAAAACATGTGACAGCTGTGGAGAGTGGGGTCTGAATGGAGATCTGATTGTTGTTTATGAAGTCAATCGAGGCAATGGACTGGGTGACATCAAGGTAACTATTACAGATGTAGATATGAAGATGTGTGTAGCATAAACATGATAAAAAGTTGGAATATCTTTCACTCTTTCACTCATTTGCATGTTTTTACTTCTTCTAAGACTTCAGACGGATACTTTGTCCATCACTTTGCTCCATCAAACCTTCCCCGAATACCAAAGAACGTTGTATTTGTTATTGATCGAAGTGGCTCAATGCACGGCAGAAAAATACACCAGGTAAATTATTTCAGAGGTTTGTTACAATTAAACAGACAGTGTGTGATTCGCCCAAAAAAAAATTTGTTTAATTCTTTCTTACCTTATTACTGATGTGTGTCTCTTCCACAGACCAGAACTGCTTTAATCCATATATTGAATGACCTGGCAGAAGATGACTTCTTTGGTCTTCTCAGTTTTGATAGCGAAATATTTCACTGGAGAAGAGAACTCCTTCAAGCCACTAGAGCAAATCTAGAGAGTGCCAAACAATTTGCACATGGTATTACTGATAGAGGAGGTGAGATTTCTCAGTACACAGGAATACAAACATCTTGCAGCAGGATGGCAATTAATTAATATTACTTTTACTTCTTCCAGCTACAGATATCAATGCAGCAGTGTTGGAAGGGGCACGCATGGTGAATACATATCCTAGAGAAGGTTCAGCTTCCATTCTAATACTTCTCACAGATGGCGATCCAACATCAGGTTAATTTAAAACACACCCACATGCACTAGAACAAACACCTTCAAAATGTCCCCAGGCTATAAGACTTTTGAATTTACAGGATTGTTGAGAAATACCACTGCCTAACGTTGAACTTTGAGTTATTTAATTACTGGGGCCATTTATTTAATCATTCACTTAATATAGTGGGGTTTGGAGCTGTTTACTTATTTACTTATTTATATTTTGTAAATTGTATGTGTGCAAGCACTGGAGTCACTTTTTCCTCTTATGCACCTTCCTTGGAAATCTGCTATTATCACTGAGTGTTGTACTCCAAACACAATTTTGTTGTATTTTTGACAATGACGATAAATTCTTCTTCTTCTTCTCTTTAATTCAATAATGGGATATTTACTCTGTTAGTACTTAAGCCATCTTTTCATAGAATCATGGTGCATAATAAAAAATCCCTCTGGTAGTTCTATAGTTTTGTAAGATTAAATAATTTAGTCAACAAAAAGTTCTAAAATTATCTAAGTCTAAATTCCATCATTAAAAACCACACTACATGTTGCACCATGTCATTATATTTAACAAACTATTAAGTGAAACAAAAACTTAAGTGAGTGCAAAAAACCAGATAAATGTTGTATTTTGGTTAAACTGGTGAAATTGAAGTCATGAATGTGAAGAAGTTAATCAGAAATAGAATCAGTAGATGAGTTAAAAAGCACAGAGCCATGTTGCGATGCGTCAAGCTTTCATAAATTTGACAGATAAGTCAACCACAAACAAATCTCTATTGGGTTTAGTTACAGTTTAGCTGTTTTAAAACTACACTTTGCATTCACAGTATATCACCATTCTGTTAAAATTATTAATTTATTAAAAGTTTTAATTATATATTTCTGTACATAGTCTTTTGACAGCTGATAGCTGTCTGGTTTTATTGTTGTTGGAAATATTTCTAGCAGTTTTTTATGTCGTTCTAGGAGTGACAAATCTCGAAGAAATACAGTCAAATGTAAAACAGGCGATTGCAGGAAAGTTTCCTCTCTACTGTCTTGGTTTTGGATTTGATGTCAATTTTGAGTTCTTGGAGAAAATGTCTTTGGGCAACAGCGGTGTAGCAAGACGGATCTATGAAGACTCTGACGCTGATTTGCAGCTCAAGGTATCCTCCTTCATTTCACCAATACACTTCTTATCAATTTCCAACATTTTTATGCAGAAAACTGTCATCATCACTCTTTGAAACTGTACATCTACAGGGTTTTTATGAAGAAGTGGCCACTCCTCTGTTAACAGATGTCACAATGACCTATGTCGGTGGAACCAATCTAACCCAGACTAATTTCAGTCACTATTATAACGGCTCTGAGATCGTGGTGGCCGGTGAGATCATCGACAACAACGTAGAAAACTTTGTGCCAGAAGTTGTGGCCATTTCAGTAAGGACCAATCTACAATGTCTAACTATTAGGACTTATTTCTAGATTATTTTTTAAAGTTCTTGTGTACTGATTTGTTTTTGCATTATGACAGAGTAAACAAAAAGTGACGTTTTCTAAAACAACTGAGTTTGTGGATTCTTCTACTGGAATTGCTGATGGACTTCTTCAAAGGGTTTGGGCTTACCTCACCGTGAAACAACTTCTGGGGAAAGAGTAAGTGGTGCAATATGTCATATTTCATGTTTTGTTTCTATTTTATTTATGATTTTATTTGCAGTTCTCCCCTACAATTTCAATCGATGGACACAAAAAGGATTTCAGTGAGAACTTGTATTTACACTAGAGTTAGACTGTAAACATCACTGAACAATTTGTTCTTTGTTCTTCTGTTTCACAATGTCGACCCAAAACAAAAAGAAAACAAATCCAATGCAGTCATTTCTGATTTCATTGGATACTTGCCAGTAGTAAGATAATGGCTTTTATTACTGTGCATATATCTATCAATTCTCATAAAATGACTTTACAGCAACCTGCAGTGTTTGTTCTTTGTAACATCTCTGCACTAAAGATTACAGTTAAGACCAACATTATTCCCAACCCTGGTAGATTCAGGCTTAGGATAATCTTTTAATGAAATTCACATGCTTCTTTACTGGAAATAGTATTTTTAAGTGGCTCAGTCACAGTCCTGACTTGAATCAAAGATTTAAAGCTCATAGTCTAAGACAATTTGTCAAAAAACCACAGAAAGCATTTTAAAGGCTGGCTTGTAATTACTATTAGGTTTTCTGGCTGTTATGCCAAGATTTTTCTATTGATTATGAAGCTGGATATAAATAATTTTCTACATACAATTTTTATTACAATGCAAATAAAAACTTACAACTTTGTCTTTTTCCTTTCAAAATTCACATTATTTTCTTGTTGAATTACTTTTTAAGTATTGCCTGTCTCACTTGTTGTCAGAAATAAACTTCTTGGTTGAACATTAATCTAAATCTAAATCTACCAGGACTAAAACAAACTGGGATTAGCAGTCCATCATGAACATAATTTTAGCAAAGTTGAATTGCTCAAGTTAAATGATTGACTAGGCTCACTTCACACTCTACTAAAACTGCACAACAGCAGTAAAAATCAACCAAATCATAGAAACTGTTTGCATAGTTTTACAAAGGTCATCAAAGGTCTTTATATTGTCCTCTATGGATCTCAGTTGTTGTATCAAACCCAATTCATAGCAGCACTAGAAACAGACTACTGTATGGTCACCGTTGAAGAGGAGAACTCCTATGTCTGTTGCAGACACCGGTCCACCTGCTAACCAAATGGGGTTTTGAGAAGAAAGAGCAAATTTGCTGAAATTACATAGTATCTTATTATGCCACCCTGGGAAGGAGAACATTTCAAAAGAATAATTCAAAGCTAAAAATTAATAACCATGATGGCTGATTCTAATTGCAGCTCTGTGTATGTTACAATCATTGTAAAAAGGAAGTGTCCTCTAGAGTTTTACATTTTAAGACCAGTTTTCAGACAATAATATACCATCTGAATGATGATGCTCACGATGTTGTGTGAAAAGCATATACATTCAAAGCGTAAAAGTGCCCAATGTTTTGCTGCTGTTTATCTCAGTTGTCACATTGTAGTTGTTACAATACAGGCTGCTGGTATCTGGACCTGAGAAAGAGAAAGCGAAGAGCGAAGCGTTGGAGTTGTCCCTGAAGTACAGCTTTGTGACCCCACTCACATCCATGGTGGTCACCAAGCCACAGGGGGAGGACATGGATGTCCTACACAAACCCAAAGAGGGCGAAGGATCCCGGTTCGACAGTTATGCCACGCCAGCCAACAGTAAATATCTCCTTTTCTGCCTTCTTTTTTATGGAATCAATGACTGTAAGATGCATCACAATGAAATGATGATAAAGCATTATTTTTTTAAATAATCATGGAGCTTTGATGTCCATTTGTGAATAATTGTACACACAATAGGGTAAATGTGTATCCTTTCATATTAGCAATATTAGCCAAATATAAAACACAATATTTTTCTGAGTCTTTGTCCAAAAAAAGATAACTCTGATTATATTGTGTGAAAAATGCTTGGATATACAGTTTAACTGAACAAAATACATCAAACGCAGCCATGATTAAAGTTAAACGCAAGTAGCAGAAAATGACATATTAAAAGTGTTAAACCCATATCACTTTGGAACAATTTGCGTATCCTTGTCTACAGTTTAGACAAGTATATGCAGAATAAAACCTTCTCAATATAATTTTTAAATTTAGCATTATCTTCTCTTTGTTTTGAATAGAACACTTTGGGCCCCCTGGTCCTGCTGCATATCCTGGTTTACAAGGTAAAATAGGCCACACACTGTCATGAGAAGCATTACATAAAATCAACGCTCTAGAAAAAGACCAATTTGGTCACACATGACACCTAATTTCTCAAAAGTCTGATCAAGCAAAATAAATAATTTGAAGAAGGAAAAAGAGGTTTCTGCAGCTGGCTAGGATTATCAGATAAAAGCAGTGAATGTAGGACACATTTTGAGATCATTAGAAATGATCTCAATATCATTTTGAAATTAACAGATGCATGTGATTTTAAGGCTATCTTCTCTTTGTGTAGGACACTTTGAGGAAGATGAATTACCTACTTTGTATGGTATAGCAGAACACACACACAGATTTCATGTAACGCTTGAAACCTAATTTCTCAATATTGTGTCTAAATAAACCTAATGTAGCTCCAGTGCAAGGGTCTCTCAAGGAAAGGCAAAAAAAAAAAAAAAGTCTTTGTGACATGTTAGATTAATCAGAGTGAATGCAGTACAGATAAGGAGGGGAGAAATGTAGAAAAGTTGAAGCCTGAACCATTTGAAAATCATTTTATTGCTCTGACATGGAGCTTTCAACCTCTGAGGTTACGGCTACTTTCACACAGCAGGTCTTGATGCTCAATTCTGATTCATTTTTTGCACGGTTGTTTATACTGCTAGTTAATTGTAATAAGGGCATTCACTTCTGTGTGAATGGTTGGCAATCCCAAAGCTACAGAGAATACGAAAGTAGATGTCACACAGCAGCACACTGTTTATGTAAGTAATAATGGATGCCACCATTGATTGATTTTAAAGTTGATGAGTGATGGAAGCTGACAATATTGTCACAAGATCATAACAAGATGAAGTAAGGTAATGAAAAGAAAGCACTACCGTAATCGCAGTGGCATTGACAGTAACTTTATATAGAAATCTGCTTGGAGTTGTGGGCTTGTGATGTGTCACTGGCACAGACTTCTTTCATGATTTCACTATTTTCATAATTATAATTTCCGCCATTGTTTATGTCTCGGTTTAGGATCTAGATGCGTATCTCACATGAGCGACGTAAAACTCAGATAAAGTGCGACAGGGTCCAAACAGACAGCAGACAAAGCTCTCAAATACTATTTAGTACCACATCTTTGGGGGGGTGAAAGATCAGAAATGGGCCATTCAGACTACCATGAAAATTTTGGAAAAAGTCACCAGCTGGCAAAAAAATTTAATTTGGGTTGCATCTCCTGCTGTGTTTGAAGTGGAGACATGTTGTGCCAAAAAGTGATGGTCTGCCAAATATAGATAATTGTTTTTAGCATAAATTGTCTTGCACTCCATATCTCAAAGTGATTCCGTGTTGTGTTGTTTTCAGAATTAGCAAGGTTACAGCGTAAACACAATCGACTCTTACCACAAAAAGACATTTCTAAAGGTAGTATTATGTATAGTGTTATATAACAGTTTTTGTTAAAGTCCAAACACTTCCAACAAGCTTTCTGGGAATGGCTGTGTCAATTAAGGGAGACAAACCTCTGCTTAAGTCTCTGATAGACAAATCTGTGTTTTAGCAATAATATAGTTTGATAATTTTTTTTACTGCAACCCCTGTAAGTTATTTGAAACAACACAGTTATTAAGATGTTTGCATTTCCACAGCATGCGAGCCATTTATGGCAGATTATCACGTTTTGGCACAACACCAGCAAATTTCAGCTCATTAAATCACTTAAAGCATTTTTTC
>CAEGAE010053248.1:0-35598 GCA_903067095.1 Girardinus metallicus
TATATATATATATATATATATATACTGAAAACAACACTGAATAATACAATTACACATGCAAAACCTATTGCAATATTATGTTTATAGGTCTTACACAAATTAGTTAAATGATTAGTTAAATGCTAATCATTTCCTGTTGGGGAAATGATTAGCATTTAACTTGTTTAACCTATTTAACTTGTTTACTTTAAATTCAGTGTTTATCAGCTGATGTTACTTTTAAATAATTAAAATAATATGGCTCATTTAAATACCACTCTGCAGTTGAAAATCCCATTTTCTTAGTTTGCTACTCCTCTAAGGTTAAAATCAACAGCCATAACACAGGTACCATGTAAGCTAATTACAGATTATGCTAATGCTAATGATAGCAGATAAGTTACACACAGAGAGTAGCTTAGGAATGACAAAGGATTTGGTTTTGACATGTTGCTATGGGGGCCCAAATGAAATTCTGCTTAGGCCCCAAAAAGGCTTGGGCCGACCCTGTAAACACACATAGCAGGTACAGACATGGTGAGGAGAAAATAGCCTGAAGGTGCTTTGAATAGGCCCTTCTCCCATAAAGAGAGTCTCAACCTTGGAGTGCTGTGTTGTCCAACATATATCAACTTTTTATATGCCTTCTTCATGCCAGCGCTGCGAGAAGGGGGCTTGAAATAAAGCGAGAAGGTGTTTGCATGTGTGTGTGTGTGTGTGTATGTATGTCGGGTGAAGAGTAGCGCGAGAGGTGGCGGTGCCGTGGTTCCATGCCGCTTGTAATCAGCAGAACAAATTGCCCAAATCAATCATCGCTGCCCCTGTCTGAGCAACGGCGCCGAGTACGGGGAAGAGCACTTGTATGATTATCATGAGAGATAGCCGTAATTGTCTTCTTAATGCCGGCAGACCGACGGCTGACACAGTCTGGTATAAACCGCAACGAGACGGGACGCGCAGCCCGGCGGATTACGGCGCGTCCACGGGCAGCGCACATCGATCCAGGATGTGACGGCGGCCATAAAGCAGAGGCAAATGGCCGCGGTTCTGCTGGCCGGGAGACGGTAAAGAAAGTGAGGGAACGGCGACTCGCATCGGACATTTAATCTGGAAAGAAGACGAATAGTGGGGAGATTTTCCAGGCCGTTTCCATAAAGGACGTAAAGAGAGGGAGTGATATAAAGGAGAGAGGGATGAAAGGAGGGACGGAGCTGTTCGCCTATCAGATTGTAGTGAACTGTAAAAAGGTAATGGATCTGCCAGATGGCGTTTGGGCGGGTTTAGCATGCTGCAGTAGAGCTTAGGGTCAAATAATGCAACAGAAATGAAAATTGTCTATTACGTCCATGTAAAACACTTTGTTAAAAGGAAACGAAATTGCATCGGTTTTTATCCAGACTAATAAAAACCAAACTACACAGCTCAGAAACTTTTCCACATTTTGTCACTTTATAACCATATATTTCAATGTATTTTATTGGATAAGTGTGAAGTGGAATCATCGTAATATATGGCTTTTCCAGTCTTCTACAGATAAAAAGTAAAAAAGAAAATGACCCTAACACCCTTTAAAAGAGTTCAGCGAACCACAGTGCCACTAGAGGAACCAAATAAAGAGTAGTTTGGTATCTGTATAAATTCAGCTGTTCTGTTAATGTTGTTAATGAACAAACGGCGTCATGAAGCCCAATCAACAGACAGCTCAGGGGGAAGCGTTTAACATCCCACAAAGGAATACGCAGCTACTTTTCAAATGAATATGAAAATGTTCTAGTGTTTGACGACATGCAGTATGGTCCTGCTCTAAAAAGCAGGACCATACTGCAAGGCATTCTGGTTAAATACAACCAAAACAAAAGCGTGAGTCTAGTGTAAGAGGGAAAAATGGCTTGTTGTCTTTCCCAAAGAATAAATAGAAATCCTACGACGGCTAAAATCTGACACTGCTCCATACTTCTTCACATTTTGTGAAGAAGAAAGTTGCTTGTTTTCTTTAGAGGCTTTTGTGTCATTTCTTTGAGTAGTTCTAGGTGCAGCGCCCCCACAGGCGAGGAGGGGAGAAGGTTTTTAATTAGTTTGGATGTTTGACATGGTGCAGTGTGAAAGAGAACCACACCAGCTGAAATCTAACAAGTGTTGCAGTTTTCACCCCAATCCAACAGGGATGGCCAAACTATCAGATGTGAAAATGCCCTAAGAATCTACTGCAAAACTTCAACTGACTGACTAAGGTTGACTTATTCTGCAATCATTTTACTCTGTAGATGTGGAAAGCCTCAAAAGATTTGAACTTTTCCTTTTCTCTTCACAACCGTTCCAGACTTTGTTCACATAAAACTCAAATAAAATCATTCAAGCTTGTGGCTGTAAGGAAACAAAATGGGGGGAAAGATTTCCAGATTCTGTGGAAATCTTGGGCATTCTCCAAGGTCGGCGAATGCCCAAAATGAGACTCTCAGTGTTAACGTCAGCATTTGATGTCTCAATAAAATGTGGAACAATAAATAATTAGTCCTTCTTCTTCTGTCACTGTAGCAGAGATGTCAATAAACTAGACTGCTTGACGAGACGGCAGCCGAAGCATTCAGGGATGTGTCATTTCATTACTAATGAGGGGAAGATCACCCGAGGCCGTCTTACAGGAGAAAGAGATGGAGGTGTATTGATCAATCAATCGCTCAGCCTGAATTTATTGGGAACACTTGAGCTGAATGAAGTATTGATTGCCACTGCACCGTCTTTTGTTTGTCGAGATAAATGTTTACAAGCTTTGGGATGATTTGTTGTAATGTTCATCTTTCAGCTAAAACTTGCTTTCACCCAAAGTCAAAGGTCACTGAATTCCTCCCTCGTGTTTGTTTAGCTATAAATTCTGTGGACAAAACAAACATGGAAGGTCGCGTCTCAAGATCATGTCGAGGCTATAAACTCTGCTGGTTTACTGGGAGGCTCTCGGACCTTCCGCGCGCCAGAAATGCAGCTCCTCACTCTAATTTGTGGCCTCGTCTTTCGCAAGTCGTGACCTAGAGCTCCCCTGGGAGCTGAGAGAATCCCTCTTTTCACAATCCGTCAAATAACCCAGCACCGGGGACAGACTGAGGCAGGGAGCTGGAGGGAGAGGCTGGAGAGGCAAAGAGTGGGGAAAAAGAAGCCCTTTATCTTCATGAATGGGCTGTGGCAGAAAGCACTGATTGGTACAACAGCGCTGCTCGCCCTCTGGTAGTCTCTTGGCTCTCCCTGCGCTCAACTCCAAAGAGAAATGAGCTGATGCAAGAGTGGTTTGAGATTGACTCGGCTGAGGCTGAAAGAGCGAGAGGCGGCTCAGGGAGCCGATGGTGAAGGTAAAGTATCTGTGAGTACCGAGGGATGAAGAAGAGCTGAATGAAAGCAAAAGCAGACACATGGAAGCTAAAACACAGGACCGCAGTAAATAAAGTGGCACCAAAATGTAACATTTGTCTGATTTCATGATGTGCATGGAATTTTACTATAATTTAGGCCTTAAGAGATGGATTTGAATAGTTGTTTTTCTCTGGGTGCAGAAGTTTACTGTGGATTTCCTCTCATCCAAACAGTCAGAGAGTTAAGAGTTCAACGTCGATCCCTCTCCAGTCATATCAACTGGATCGACGACCACTTGACCTTCTGCACCTCAGCGACCGGCAAAATCTGAGCATATGAAATTACAAGCTCATGTCCCTTTTTTAAATAAGAAAATTAACCTTTTGCTACGTTCTTTAGTGAACGCTCGATCATTTGTAGCAAAGGAAGCATCTGCAGCGAAAACATACTTTTAACATCAACATGTTAGGAGTTCAGCTTTCTGCTTGGCTTAACATCAGTGTAGTGGAGAATGATCTACTCTTTGGATTAACTGGTTAATAATTGGATAGCAAAAGGTGCTTAATAAGAGATTTTTTTTACATAATTTGAACCAGGTGAAGATAAACTTTGCCACTAAGAGTTATGGGTAGAGCTCTTGACAGTTTTGGCTGAATCATTGCTGAGCATGTATTGTTCTTTCAACAAAATCGATTCGTATAGTCCAGTTAATGATTCATTGGTTATTAAATTAGCAGATGATTATTTCAATAATCAATTAATCATGATTAATCTGAATAAGCCCACTCAGAGAGTGAAGGTTAGGGTCGTGTGTTCGATACTGCCAGCGGTTCCAGCAGGACAATGATCCAAAACAGACACAATGCAGCAGGTTAACATGAGGCTTATGTTCAAACCTGTTCAACATATGAATGAAAACCAACCAATTTAAATGAATTCAACAATGTCAGACAAGAAGAGACAGAACTATCCCTCAAATCTGCAGTAAATTCAAACTGGTACAACTCATTAAAACTATTTGTTAAATCATCACCAGGAAATAAAAGCCACTGAAATGCATCACTGAAAATGAAAACATGATGATGGGCAGATGTAAACGTGTTTATATCAAACCAAGCTTCATTAAGACCAACATTTCCAACCAGCTGTCAATTAGAATTGAATGTATAGAAATCAGATGATTTAAAATGTGCAGAGTCAAAACAGACCACCTGTTCTCTCTGTCAAAAGCAGATGGAGTGGCAAAAAAATCCCTTCACTCAAAATGCTAAACGTTTGTTTATATAAAAACAAAATATAAGAAGGACCTCTGCTTTAAAACCCACAGACCGTCTCCCCCTCCTGGCTGTGGCAGGAATTCCCCAGACCCAGCCAGCAGTGACCCAGGTTTGCCCTTGATGTGGTTTGCTTTGCTTTATTGATCATGAGCTCTTCTCTTAGTGCCAAGCTGTTCTTCTATTTTATTTGGAGCATCGTAAACTGAAGGTCACGCTGCACACGCATACTCAACATTCATCAGTGTTTGCTCAATTCATCATCAGCTGTGGCAAAATAAGCAACACTCAGCAGCTCTCATGTAACACGGAGTTAGAGAGGGGCAACAATGTCCTTTAATCTGATTAAATCATTTAAATGTCAGCCAGCTGCAGCAGACATGAACTATGAACCAAAGGCATGTTCAAGAACATCTCACTTCATTACAACACCACCAAACTGCCTCAGTGATTCAATTTAAAACAGATTAATTCCACACATGACGATATTCAATTTATCAGAAAATGTTAATCTTGCATATGCTGCAAAATGCTGCATATATCAAACATAACGTAATCTGATTTAGCAAATTGATGTCTTGAAGTTGTGTCTCTGTCTCTTTAAGAAACTCCTGCTCTTTTTGATGCTTAGTACAGAGATACCGTCACACAGCATCTCTACTAAACCTTAACGCCTGAACTGTTGGGCCTGACGAGCTCAGTCGTACCTCCAGGCATTTGCTAGGTGAATTTGGGTTTTTGAAGTTAACAGGAAAATAAGGATAAACTATATTAATCTGTTTAATGATTGTGTGTAATGGGAGCTACAGTTCCTGAACAGACTTACAAAAATTGATTTTTCAATAAAATGCTTTAAGATGCTTCAATAAAAACAGTTAAAACAGAGCAGAGACAGACAGCAGATCTTAGGTTAGAGGAAGTGCTCTTCTCCAGGGCGCTACATGGCGACTTACGGGGGCAGTTGGTGCCCTCTGGGGTGCTGGACGGGGTTTTTCCATCGGGACAGCAGCCGAACTCTGTGTTGTCACAGGAGGACCTCTCCTCGGCGGTGGCAGCAACAAAACCTGCCACTGGCGAACCTGCAGGTGACACAAAGTCCTAATAAAAAATTCATTCAACTTTAGCAAAAAATCATGAATATAAATCATTCTTTTTCCAAGAAGCTTGAAACTAGAACCTAAAAGATGTGTGCTGTTTTTGTTTTGCTGAGTTTCTCCTGCTCCTCCAGGTGTTTGTGCGTTTTTTTCTCTGTCTGCTGACCAATGATTGAGCGCTGAAAGAGGCATCTGTCAGGGGTGATTATATGGCATTTCATGGGCTCTGATTTTACAGCTGGAACTCATTTTGTCAGGCAGAAAACCCTTAATGGGCACTGTTGCCAGTCATGTCATACACAGAGCGCTTTAAATGATAGGGGAGTGTGATAACGGCTGACTGGCCGGCAGTTCCCCTCAAGGCGTCCCGTAAAAATCAAAAAGAAAAAAACCCTACAGTGTCCCGTTACTGCTACTGCCACTGTATATCTGGCAATCTGGAGACATTAAGGACATAAAAGCAGTCAGACTTTCTCTATCCCAGGACTGAGACGCCGTCCATTCTCTCGTTGGCGACGCAGGACCTGGTCTTGGCCGAAGCAGAGCAGTTTACGGCCACGCAGGGATTAGAAATGATCACAGGCATGAAAGGCTCGCGGTTAATCAAGCCGTAAAGACGTCAAGGGGCAGGGACGTCCTAATCAAAGTCTCACGGTCAAGGGACACGAGAGGGAGGAAGAAGGGTTATTGGGCGCATGTTGGTGTGCGGTCTCCAGATTAACAGAGCATGGAGAAGAGGAGAAATAGAGCAGGAGAGCAAGGCCACTCTGTGAGTTCTGCAGGAGCAGAACTGGACGTGAACACACAGATACAGACAGACAGGAGTCAGAAAAAAATAGAAACAAACACATTTCAGACTGACTTTAAATTTATATACATGCAAATTGAACAAGACAAGAATCAGAGACAGAAAAATAAACAGGACAAAACACAAGAGACCAGACTTTTCTACCTGCTAGCATCTGTAAAATCACATTTGTTTACACTAACAGACAAATACCTTCAAAAAGTATTCAGAAAACTGAACTTTTCAAATTTGTCTCATTATAACTGTGACATACTTTACTTGGATTTTATGCAACAGAGCAACACAAGGCAGCACATAATTATGAAGTGGAAGGAAAATAATGGATGACTTTCTCTTTTTAACAAATAGGAGGTTTGGGGATACATCTGACTTTTATTCTGATATCTCTTAAAGGGACGGTATTATGTAATCTTGACATTTTAGAGCTTTACATCATGTTATGATATTATTTCCTCATCAAAAACAAACCTGGAGTTTTCTTTTGATTCTTTCATGCATGTCTGAGAAATCCTTTAATCTCCATGACAACCATTCAGCTGTGCAAAACACCTGGAGGGACCTAGCTCCACCTCAAAGAGCAGCTCCCCCACACAGCTCCTTCAGACTAGCCAGCAGCAATTAGCAAACATCTGCTGAGGTCGTTATAGGAGCTGAGAAACACTGGTTAAAACATTAGGGTTAATAGGGGCCATGTTGGGATGAGCTTCAGAAAGGGCAGAAGCTTCTTAAAGAAACAGAGGCCCAATTTCAAGGCGTTAAATTACAAAGTAAAATTTCTTTTAAGTCAGATCTGATATAGCATTTTCATAACTACTGAAAGTGAGTTGATTGTGCTCTAAAATGATTCTATGTGGCTGAAAAACATAGAATCAAACATAAATACTGCCCCTTTAACAATATTTAGTTCTGTCTTCAGAAGTGACCTGTCACCTGTCAGATGTTAGTCAGAGAATAAACGGCATCATGAAGGAGCACAGCAGAAAGTTCAGAGGTCAGGGGGGAAATCCTCAGCTCTAGTCAACAAACATGAGGGAACCAGGACAAGAAAAACTATTGTTCAAAGAAAGTCATAAAAACTTCTGTTTCTTCTTTATAGTTTGATTGGTTTTGGACAGCTCAGTTGGTAGGAAAAAATATAAAAAAAAAACACCTGAAAACACATAAAATATATCAAAACAACAAAATAAAACTCCAGATGCCATTGTTTCATTCTGTTGTTAAAATCTGCCGCAAAAAATCAGATGAAAGCCTATTTTTTACTTTATATAATAAAAAGCCCTGTTAGATTACAGAACAAAGTTCAGTAATCTAACAGGTCACAGTCCGGTGAACTAAGTTGATTTTTCAGTGTCTAGATGCACAGGATGATAGAAACATACAGCCAAACACTAAAACAATTACAGCAGATTCTATTTTCAAATGTTCCTTTCACTTCAGTTATTTGGAGTTTTCTACATCACAAAAATCGGAAAATCCCCATGCAGTTTGAAGTTGTAAAATTTAAAAACTTCAATAAGTATGATTACTTTTGAGAGGCACTATAAATACATATGCATACAATCAAATGAAATAAATTAGAATATGCTTTCAGGTGAGGCCTGTTGGTCAGATTAAAAGTACTTTTGAAAATAACCTTTAAACTGGTGTTAAACATACTTTTCCTTGAGACCGTATTTCTGAATTAAATGTTGTTTTAAATGGTTTGATGTGATATTCTGAATGTAACACTCATTTTTTCATTATCTGTAAGTGGAAAATTATCATAATTAACATAAAGGAGCATTTCAAACATTCATCTGTGTGTGGAATTAATCTATAAAATGTTTCACTTGGTGAAGTATCCAGCTTTGCATGATATTCTAACGTATAACCTGAGCTGCAGAGCCACTGAACACACGCTGTGCCTCACAGCAGCTCCCTGCTCTCCACTCAGCCGTTGGTCAACAGGCATGGAGGAAGCACAGTGCCGCTCCATCAGGCCTATCCTGTCACTGCGAGCCTCCAAGCCATGCTTATGGAAGGATGAGACCCAGCATCAGGACAGAATAAAAGAAGAAAGAAGTTCTAATTGGAAAAGCAGCAGCTGGATGTTACAGTTAGGAGGCGCAAAGACGAGTCATGTGACAAGGAGCAATGGTGCTGCAAGCGCTCGCAGCTGGACCTTGGAGTGGCATCAGCCTGTCGGGTCAGGCTCCAGAGATCCACAGACTCGGCCCAGCGGTCTCTTCTAACTGTGGTGCTGGGAGTGTATTTTACAGAGCCTGGCTTTACTCTGTGAAGCTGCTGAGGGGGGGAGAAGGGAAAACAGACAGCAGATGCAAATACTTTCTGTTTCTGTCTGAAATGGAGATATACGTCTTTTGCAAGTGAACAAAAAAGACAGTAACAGCAATGTGAAAATTTCTTCTCCTCATCTGTCTGGCTTTGAAGTTTCTTCTCCCGCAAAATCCATTTGCATACAATTACACAAGCCTTGCTTCCTATTTTTAGTTTCTAATTAACAGATGATGGTATGAATGTGTTATGATGTCAGCTAATGATTGATTCTAAATATTCCCAAACCCTGCACATAAACCCAACCTCCCACCTAACAGGATTATGGAGAATGAAGTGAAAAGCAGTGATTTACCGCCAGAATCGTCTGAACCGCTGGCCTCCGACTGGACACCACTACCAACATCTTCATCTCGTCCGTCCTCCTCTTCTTCGTCACCGCTCGGGTCGCCGCTGCCCGAGCCCTCCAGGGGGGCTGGAGTGGCGGCGGCGGACGGCTGGATGCGGTTGGATGGAACGCGGCCGGGGGTGGAGGTGGAAAGGAAGGCGGTGGTGTCGGGCGGCTCCATGGACGCTGGTTGGGCCGTCATTGGAGGCGGGATGGCATACACCATGTTAAAGATGAAGGGGTCAGGGGTGGTAGTGATGATGGCCGTTGAGGCTGGGCCGGGGGTGGTGGGCGGAGGGTTGGGGGTGGGTCGATCTGCCGGGTCAGAGATGCTTTCTGGTAAAGGGAAGGGGAGGAAGCAAGGAATGGATGAATGGCTGAGCAAAGATGGAAATGTTTTATTTTGCTTCACTTTTAATAAAACCTTAAAGAGATCGGATGAAAGTCTCTGTCTTCTAGCGAGGCTTACCAATAAAACCACACACACCCACACACGCACACACACCTGGCAATGATGGTTGAATGTTTACCTCTCAGCTCAGGATTACAACACCTGGAATTTTTTTCACTTTTATTTGCATTAAATTATTTTATTAAATTTCCAATCAACTTTCCTTGCAGCAGAATAATTCTGCCATGTTTTACCAAGGTAAAGGTTATATTCAGGGTGACACCATCAGTGGTAGGCACTGCTAGCTGAGATGTTAGTTGCGCTAAAAGTTTATAAAACTAGTTTAGCGCCTTAGACTTTATCCTAGAAAACGTATTTATGCAAACCTAAGTGTGCTAAATGGTTTCATAGTTAGCTAGAAAATTAGCTTAAATGAAAATTAGCTAAGCTATTAGCACATAAGCAGTAGCCTACTGCTGATACACCATAGAGCTAAATTCAACCATGACACACCCAAAACTTCCAATAATCAAAGTTTATTCAACTGAAAGTTTATAAAACAGCTAAATAAATTAGCTATTTAATTTCTTCTGGAATTAATAATTTAGGGGAAGCTAAGTGGGCTAAATGTTTTCATAGTTAGCAAACATGCTCGACAAAAATGAGTCTCAGTGTGTGTCCACCACTGCTTTCCACCCATACTTTTTGTTGATCATTATGTGTTGGTCTATAGTCTTAAGGTAATACATTACATTTGGTAGTTGTAACAAAATGTGAAAAAAAATCCAGAATGTTTGCAAGGCAACACACACACATCTGAGGGATACAGACTGAACTACATGAGTTTAGTTTCTCCAACTCTCAAATATGCTATTCCTGTATTTATGCTTGTGTAGGTAGGCAGAAGACCTACATGCAGCATCGTGTGCAAGCCTATGAATTATATATCCAAATTCAAATGCTGCCCTGCAGTAGCAAAGCTTTAATCACCAACAGCCAGTGCCTCCGGTGATGAATGATTGATAGAAATGGGGCAAAAAAGCCGGCTTTGCTCTGGCTTCAAAGATGGCAGGCTGCTGCTCGCAGAGAGCTCGAGCCACCATCAACGGCACCGCTAACGCTCCACTGTCAACACATGCACACAAACAAACACGCATTCGACGCTTAAAAAGAAAAAAAACAAAAAAATACAACTCCATATGAGGAGGAAGAGGAGAACCTCTGTGTAAAGAGACCATCATTACCAATGCAAAAAAGCTCCGGTGCAAAAGGACAAACTGTCTGCGATGAAAGAACGATAAATAGGACAAAAACTCCTGAGGGTGGCAGACAGGCGGGCGGGCGGCGTGCTGAGGAAAGGAGTGACAACATTGTTATTTTTCTACTTCACATCCTGGGAGAGTAGAAGCGTCTTAGCGAGAGGATGGGAGAAAACCAGCTCCGTAGATTTCCACCTCATTAGGATTCGCCTAACACTACAGTATGTGTAAGACTTAATTACAGCGCTATAATCACAAAGTTGATCGGCAATTATTTACTGAGGTGTGAAATGTGATACCTACAGAGACAGCAGAATGCCTCAGAGAGACAGACGGCTTTAAGAGCTGCACAGATAACTGTTGGTGGGAGAGATTCAGAGCGCGGTTCAAAGAGCGTTGATGCTATCGTCTAGAAAGATGGCATGGCGTGCCTTTCCCCTCGGCTACACCTGTCAGTCAGGTGCCAAGCTCAGCGTCGAGGGGCTGCATGGATCCAGAGAAAAATGTTTGTGAGATATCAGCAGCGAACTTCATGATGTGGGATAAGCAGAGATAAGCACATGTTTGAAAGATCCCAGAAGTCTCAGCAGATACGTCAGATTTACCAGTCCATTTAGCTGTTTCTGCTGCTTTGCTTCCTCTTGGAAGAACAATGGACGGTAATATTAGAGGGCGGAGAGAAAGAAACACAACCACTGTGTTCTCAGCATGCTTTCTACCATATTATTACTGAAAGGTGGTTATTAAGATCTTCACAATGTCAGGATGCAAGGAAACCCACAAAGGAAAGTTGGACAACCTCTAGACGGTTTAAATCAGACAACAAAAAGGGCTAAAAAAGTAGCAGCAGCAGGAGGTGAAAAGTCAGAACAGAAAACGGGTTTGAACAACGTGAGACAAACTCCCAACATGAAGGAAGGATGGAGGAATCAGCAGAGCCCTGACTAACACGCAACATGAGGGCTGTAAGCAGCATATGTCCGCTGCTCCTGCCAATGCTCTGCAAGCCTACAGGTGATACCGACAGATGGGAGAGGCGGGGCTGGTGGCAACCCACTGATCGTCTTCTTCCAGCAGTGATTTGCTCATCGGTGCAAATGCCTCCCCACTGGAGGCTGCCGCTGTGTCTGCTACTCAATTTTACAGGATTTCTGAGATAACTCAGAGTTTTGGATGAATTAAATATAAATACCACTGGATTTGTATTTTAATTTGACAAGAAAACCTCATTTGTTTCATAGGAATTTCAACTTAAACAATTGTTTGCCATAACATAAGGTTTTTACGTCACTGTGGAGGAATGTTGACCTTTTCTTGTTAGCAGAATTGCTTTAATTCAACCTCCAGGAGGATTTTTAGATTATTTAACTGAAGATCTGCAGGACTTTAGGTTTTTGTTCATCTTCCTCAATGTGCTTTTGGAGTATCTTTTGTTGACAAGCTACTCCAGGATTCTGTGTTTTTCTGACTGTAAGCTCTCCAGACCGATGGATGCCTGTGACTTTGTTTCTCATCTGCTCTTGGAATCTGATCGAGGCAGGATGTGCTGCTTTGTGAGGTCTTCAGCCTACTTCATGCTGTCAGACAGGGTCTGTTTAAATGATTTCCACATGTCTGGCAGCAAGGAGACTGTAAATGTATCATGATGTAAGCATCTCATATCAGTCGATAAGTGTTGATTAGTTTTTGTTTTAAATATCTGGACTGACCTTTCCTGTTTTATTCAGTTTTCACTCCACATCATTGTTGTTGATTTCTAATCAGTTATGAGGCTCGATGTGAAAATATGAAACTGCTGCTGCGCAAGTTACTCGGCAGGTTGTTACTAGGCAACCAGAGTAAGTGAGTTGATGCTACCAACCTTTTTTAGCTAGCCATGGGAGGTTGACCAGCTAAAGGCTTTTCCTCTGCCTACATCTCCCAGAATGGTGGGAAAATTCTATCAAATGTATTACATATTAATACATTTGATAAAACTTTCACTCTGGGGGGCAACAAGAGAATCTTGGATTGGATTCTGTCTAGATTAGTTGTGTTCACCTATATATGGTTATTGACTTATTGTCCAGTCCAACCACATTTCATTTTAATAAAATGAAATGTGGTTGGTCTCAATTCTTTCTTGACCTAACAAGGCAGGACAATTACACCTCCACATGAGACCAAGTCAGTTTTAAAATCAATTTATCTATAATAAATTGATCAAATTCTAATTTGAGAACCGCATTTTGAATTTAGGTTGTACTCAGTTCCCTCTTCCCCAGGGCTGCTTTTGGATTACAGAGGCTAGTTCCCTGCAGTTTTAATATTTTAACATATTACTTACAACATTTTAACGTTTTTTTTTCACCAGTGACTCCAGTGACACGATGAAGCAATGTAAGAGGATCAATATCTGCGGGTGTTTAGGCCCTTTGGCTCTGTGCTACACCTCAGAGCAGCTTGTTGAGCATTAGTGCACTAGTCTGGAAGCGGCGTGGGGAAACAGCAGGTAGAGAAAGCGGGTGGAGCTGCGGTGTGGAAATGGGCGGAGCAAAATACTAATTCGCACCCAGCCACACGTGAAATGAGCTGGAGATCCGACAGCAGCAACCTGCGGTGCAACCGCTTCCCAAGGAAGACATGAACAGATCCTCTGCTCCTCACCGTCTCCTCAGGGCTGGATGGAGGGAAACAGCACGCTGACGGCGGCGCTCCCTGTGCCGCTACGCTAGGTGAGATATTACACACAACCCGCATCTGCATTGCCAGGCAACAGAGGAATCAGAAACCAGACTGGATTTTGGCTCCTATAACAGCTGGACCCACCCACATCACCGGATGTGTAATTACCAGATGTTCTGGGACTTATCAAAGCCTGGCCTGTTTCTGTTTTTTCTTCGTGCTCCCAATCCTCCAGCCTGAGCTAGACCACCATGACATCCTCACCTCCACTGGATACGGTCCTAACTTTGGGTCTGGTGAAAAAGCCATCTTTGACACTTTCGGGTCACTTGGTCTGTGCCCTACAGTGATGAAGTGAACATTTTTCCTCCACAAAGCGTTCACACACCTGACAGTCACACAGCTGGCTGCATTTCTTTTCTAGATTCCTGTCGAGATTCAAGCTGGCAGCTGCACCACATCTTCACTCTGCAAGCAACCTGCAGCCTTGGTGCCATCCCAGCGTCCATTACGGCGATCCAAACAATGTCCATCAACATCTGAATTGAAGAGAGCAGGAGCTACCCCTCCACCCGTCCCCTCCACACCCCGACCGCCACATTTCTACATTTTCAATCACACCCTGACAAAGATTTGGTAGAATGAAGCCAGAAGATTCCCAGCCACAGTTTTACAGGAATTCATGTGTTATAGCTGAATTCCTGGTATAACACATTATTCATGAATAATGAATCAATTATTCATTAATTGATAAATAAGTCATTCATCAATTATTCATTAATTGATGAAGAAGTCATTCATCAATTAATCACAATATAAACTAACAGCAGATCAATATTGTTCTATACAAATTTAGTTTATTAGTCGGTGAGAGCACAAGCTTCCATTATTATGCCTTTACCTTAATGTGAAAATGGTTTCCAATAACAATATTATTATTTATTGCAATTTATGGGATAATTTAACGTCATGTAACATTTATGGTAACAGGCTTAGCTGTAACACAGAAAATGTATTATAGTCCAAAGTCTGGCCACTTTATAAGGTACATCATATAAAGTGGTGGTGGATTGGATCCTCAGTTGTGTTGATTTTTTGGATCCTCTTTAAGCTTCAAAAGTGCCTTAGTTCTTCACAGCATAGATTTAGAAATGTGTCATACACTGGTCACATGCTAATTCTATCTGACCTAAAACAAGAAAAGTTTGATCTGATTTACAGAGACGGTGAGGAAAAAATGTCTGTCTTTTTATTAGGTGTATGAAAATGTCTGGTTTCAACCTTCAACATCATCACTTCATGATAATGTTTGAATATCAAGCACTTTTCAAGACTTTATTTGGAAACCCAGAACTTTCCAAACCTTGAGAATACCCAATTGAAATTCAAGCATTTTCAAGGATTTCAAGCACCTTAATGAACCCCGACAATATAGCACAAAACACTGAGAGGCAGGATGGATTCTGGGAAACGTCTGCACCACAGCATTGCTCTAAGATGAGCATTCAGCAGCAAAAAATTAACCAATACAGTCTCAACATCCCATGCATTTCAGCTTGTGATTAGAGATGATCAGATGCTGTCACACTTTACTGCATCACTAACCCACAAGCTGCAAATCAGATGGCAACTAAACCCAGACAGACATTCTGCTAAATACACAACCAGTCCCCACTGACTGGGCATGCAAACCTGCATCAGAAACCTGGTTTAGGGCGGAGCCATAAAACTTTCACTCTGGGGACCAACAAGAGAATCTTGGATTGGATTCTGTCTAGATTAGTTGTAATAAGTTAAGTTACTTTCTAGCATCCAAAACCAGAACCATTGTCTGAACTCCAGCAAGTTGTCTCCACCAGGTTGAGAGGCTAACTGTTAGAATTGGTTGATTAGCTGTTTGCGTTAGAGACTAACTGAACAGGCGTACCTACTGTAGTGGACAGTAAGTGTATATGCTAAAACTAACTTTTTTAGTTTTTGTCATTACACTCTGTGAGACAGAAAGGCGGAGAGGTGCAGACACAGCAGTGCTCCATCAGCGATGCTCATTATCTGCTGAGCGCAGCCTGACAGCAGCTGGCCGACGCTCGGCGTGATGCATGGAGGAATCACCCAGGCTCACCTGTGCACTGTCCAAAGTGCTGCACGGTAACGTCCTTGTCCTGCCTGCAGGCGATGGTCCTCAGCTGGCACTGGTCAGCGTAGGTCACCCCATCTGAGCCGCACACCTGCTCCACAGTGACAGAGATGGAGGGACGGCAGCCGAGGCACATGTTAGCTCCCTGGGCCGCCGGCACTGCCAAAAAGATCAAACTTTGGAAGACGTACCTTTGTCTTGTTTCTTAAGTCGCAGTCGGGCGGCGGGCACTGACAGTGGGCCTGGCCATTTTCCTCCAGGCAGGTGGCGCCGTAACTGCAGAGCAGCTCTTCACACGATGTCGGAGCATCAGGGCCTGTGGAGGACACAGGTTTGATTTCTCACTGCCTCTGAACAGCCTGATGACACAGGTGAGCAACATGTTGTGGTGATGATGAAAAATATGATAAAAACACATTTTGAGGTATCTGGTTGTGAGTGAACCACAGCATTCAAAGCTCCACAACCACAAACGCTGCTGCTATAAACAAACTTATTTATAAGTCTTTTGTACAATCTACTTTTAATTAGGCACACTACAATTTTAATACAATGATTGCTATGTTCTACTCTTCCATCATGACATGGGAATGAAAAATTGTTATTCTTAGAGGAATAAGGAAACTCACTTCTTTCATCTTTTTTAAATCTAACAAATGCTACAGCTCTTAAAAGAGCCATGTTTAATTATTTTATATGATAAAATAATTAAACATTATTTTATATGATAAAATATAAAATTACTTTCTAGCATCCAAAACCAGAACCATTGTCTGAACTCCAGCAAGTTGTCTCCACCAGGTTGGGAGGCTAACTGTTAGAATTGGTTTGCATGAAAATTATCTTATTGCTGGTAGTTTGTTCCCCACAAAGCTACAGCTTTGTTGAACATCTGGAACTGCCAGGCATCCTGTTGGTGTGTGTGTGTGTGTGTATTCCATTGTTACAGCTTCACCTTATGCTTTACTGTGCCGTACCCTCTGAGTACCTTGTCTCTGTACCCAGCAGTGTGTGTGGCGGTGAGCTGGGACTGCCGGCTTCATTAAGCGTTTGACTTCCAGTCGATCTCTGATGGTGAATCTTAATCAAGGAGCTGCAGGCTCTCAGCAGGAGCTAACCTTTCCTTCAACTGTTTTCCTTTTTTTTTATTCAGTGCAATCGCTGGGGCGGGTTTGCATTTTTAATCAAAAGCAATCAATAGTGCTGACACACAGATCTAACATGTGAGTGCTGCAGATGGTCCAACAAGATGCAGACAAATATAAATATCAATGGGTAATATGTTGTCCATGGGCCTTTTGTACACTTCACTATTTCCCTAATCACTATTGATTAGCCATCCTTGAGCCACTTCCTGCTCTGCCAATAAAGCTGATGGATGTTAAGAAGAGATGAAGAAAGAGTGGCTGCTGTAAAGCTTCTCCACAAATCAGTTAGGAGACAGAAACGCACTTCAGAGTGATGGAGCGACTCTGGGAGGCCCCAGGAGCCTGGTCTGCGTTCATCAGCGCTCCTCCTCATTATTTATTTATTAACGCTCTTATTATCAGACAGACACGAGGTGGTGCTAGAGCGCCTGCTCTGTTGCTCTGGACAAAAAGAGCCCTTCTCAAATCTTTTTCTCTGTTTTTAGACAGTGTAGTATTAACCTGTAATAAACTTCACAATACACCCTTAAGCCAAATTAGTTGATTTTCTAGAAAAAAACAAACAAAACTGCAGTATGTAACTTTTATAAAAAATATTTCTTAGGTATTTGTTTAAACTGACACCATGTTGAGACAGTATGAGACAGATAACCTGTGAAAAAAATAAACTCCTCTGCCTTCTCACACTGCTAGCTAGAAGCAACCAATCAGAACCGGGAGGCGGGTCTTAGCACTGTCAGTCACCCTGCCATGGCTAGTTAGCATATGATGACGGTGGATAAACGGTTTTACTGTAACTAAGTGGTTTCTCCACCATCAGCACATGGAGCAGCGGGTACATGAGCTTGATGGACAGTGCTAAGCTCCTGGCTCTGATTGGTTGTTTTTGGTCGTTAGAGGTGTGTTTCTTCAGATGGAAGTAGCAGCTCAGGGAGGAGGTGGAGGAGTGCAATATTTTTCAGATTATCTTTCTCCTGCTGTCAGGATGTGACAGTTTTAACTAATATGTAAAAAATATTTTTTATTTACATCCTGCAGTTACAGTATAACATTAGTTACGAGTACCAATGGGCACCAGCCCCCCACATGTCTGTGGACGCCTCTGCTTGTTACCGTGGTCACAGCTGTTCATGCCCATCCTGCTTCCATCTGGACACACGTTGCACTTCAAGCCTTTCACCCCCGTCTTGCAAGAGCACAGGCCCGACATCTGCTCACAATCATCCCGGACCGAGCCGGTGGGATCGCAGCTGCATGCTGAAATAACAAAAAAAAGACATGTTTAGATAATCGATTAGTGCCGATGATGGGCAGACTGGCCTTCGCTTAGAGTGGTAGGCAAACAAAGCGCGTCTGGAGCACTTTTAGCCTGAGCATTTTGCTTTAAAGATACGTGTTTGTCTCCGACTGAGAGGTTGGGAACAGTTCAACTCGCCTCGAGGTTCACAGAGGGGAGGAGTGGAAGGAGGAGAACGAGCGTGTAAGACAAACTTAAAAAAACAACCTCGGGGAAGGACATCAAGCCCATCATGTTCCTAGAATCAATGATGTGATTATTTTTCTCCCTGCTCCTCCCTCCTGCTGAAGCCGTTATTGGTGTTCTGTTTTGCTGTCTGCCTATGCTGGCTAAACCTTGTTAAAGGTCAGGCCACAAGTGACACACCTGGGGGCTTCCTGCTCTATGGCTCCAGCAGTGTGTGTCCTTCGGTGCGGCGGCAGCGAGAGTCGAAGCCGCTCAGCGTATCGCGTTACATCGAGAAAAACAACCAGGTCCCGACCTCACACCGCCGCCCGCATACAAATGGAAACAGTTCATTCAAACCAGTTTTGACAGCGCTAAAGGACACAACAGAAAATCAATCTGCTAAAATGCAGCAAGCAGCTCCTCCTGTTTGTCAACTAAAGTGAATTTATGGTTAACCGCGCACGGGAATTATCAGATTCAGGGATTCATGTCCTCCATGTTCCAGAGGTTCTGACAAGAAAGTAGATTTGGAGTTTATCAACTTCAATTCTCCCATTTCTATTCTATACAAGAACTTGTGGCCCCATCATAAAAAATGTAGATCTACAGGCTATCTCAGAAGCTGTTCAAAGTAACAAGCTAGCACTGTGTGATACGTCATATTTTAGTACTGATCCAAATCAAGTAAATACAGGCCCATATCGCCGATACCGATATCGATACCAATAATGATACTTATTATTTGAATTTGATGTAAGAAAATCCAAACAAAATCTTTTTGAGGCAGAGTTGAGCCTGGCCATGCTAACAGCAGGGGCCAAACTAAAGTTAGTGGATCACAAACATTACTTTCGCTAATGCTAAAGCTCTACACACCAACATTAGTCGAAGCTATTGCTGAAGCTAGCTCTAATTTCAACTATGTTGATACCCAAACTTTCACACATATCAAACTTTACTCAACTGAAAGTTTATACAGTAAGAGTAAAACAGCAGTTTAGACTTTATCCTGAAAATATATTTAGCCAAATTAAAGTACATTAAATGTTTTCAAAGTCAGCAAAAATGCTAAACACAAAATTAGCTCCTCTATTAGCACATTAGTGGAAAGCAAATTCTGAAGCACCAAAGTGCTAATTTCCACAATGTTGGGAAGTATTACCAGGCGTCTTCTGGTAAGCTAACAGCATTGAACCTTAGTGATTGGATAAAGTTTAAAACCTCAACAGTCCAAGCAGTTGTTTTTCAATAGCCAAGACTATTGTTCAAAGCAGAGAGTAGACCAAGGGGCTGATTTTCAACCAGACTAACAAACTACGATACAAAACTAAAAACATTTAAAAGGGAATCTGAAACTAAAGTACAGATCTTACCAGCATCAATCTCAAGCGACTCGGTTTAGATACTCTCTAATAATTGGGGTTGATTCGGGCACCTCTACAACATGCATCCTGCAAACAGAAACCAACAGCAGCTCCTTACGCGTGCAGCCGCTCATTCCTTCAGTGATGATAGCACGGAAGTTCCAGAAGCCCGGCTCACACCGGTCACACTTCTGCCCGCCGACCCCCGGCTTACAGGAGCACTGGCCGCTGGTCGGGTCGCAAGAGCCTTTGTAGGAGCCGTGGACGTTACACTGACAGGTGCCTGAGGAAAAATACAGCACAGTCTGTGTTTTCAAGCATTTTAAATCCCTGCTACACATAAATGCATGGCTTTACTAATTTTGTGAAACTCTATCCATCAGCATATTCTATTTCTAAATCTGCCTTTTTCCTATCTTTGAAGCATCTTGAAGATTACAGCGTGATGCCACGTTTCCCCTACATCTCTGCTGCTATCAAGACTCGAGATCATCAGTAGAGGAGAGATTGGTTTCTGTTGATAAAGACCAGCATCATCATAATTATTCTCGGGATTAAGATGAAAAGCTTCCAGCTCTGCAACTTTGCTAGTAATCTTACAGAAACTGGAACTCAAGGACAACACGCCGTCCCGGCCCGATAGCATCAGACGTTTAGCAGGTGAAGGGATGAAGACTCACTGGGACATCCAGCCTGTCCGACCCCTAGAGCGGCGGTGATGTTGTCGGAGCAGCAGCCGTACGGAGAGAGGCCACAGTGCTGCGGCGCCGTCAGCTCCGTCGGAGACGTAACATAATTCTCTGAGTAGGGAAGGAACAAGAAGAGACAAAGGAAGATTTAAATGGGTGAGGTTTGGATTTATTGGACATTATATAAAACAATTTAAACAGATGAAACTTTTTTTGGAAATAAATGAGATCAGGAGGCTGGGAACCAGCTTCCAGATAACAAGTTTATCTTTTACTTTCAGCTCCACATCAGGAAGGGTAAGAGATGCTATTACCTCTAGTGAAAAGAAGCAATGTCTTCCTGCTGAATTTGACATTTACCACCTACCAGCAGGGATGTTGTCTTCATTTGTCCCTGTCTGTGGAGCTGCACAGGGAACCTACAACTTAAAGAAAGAGCCCTGCCTCTTTTGTCTGCAGCAGCCACCAAACCAGCGTGGCAGAGCTACATTCAGCCCGATAGAAACAAATGTGTTCCTCAAGCTGGCCTTTCTCCAGAAGCTGGCAGCCGACAACAAACACAATAGGAGGACGGAAAAGATGGCGGGGCGGAGGGGATTGTTTAATAGCCAAGGCAAAAAAAAAAAAAGCCCAACGTTCAAATTTTCCTCCAAGCTTTTGAGTGAAAAGTTAACTTGTAGATAAAAAACAGAGGACTCTCTGTTCGGCCCGGTTCTTTCTCTCTCTATTCCCCAACCAATCTCGCTTTCTTATGTTGCTAATTTGGAGTTTGGAGGCTGGAGATACGGCGGCCATAAATCACACTGTTACTGGTGTGGATATGAGCCACAGCCTAATGGTGATGACTCGGCTCGCTCCTTTTTTCCAGCTCTTTCCCACTACAGAGATGGGCTTTGGACACAGTTCATTTAACTTGCCACTTTCCGACGCTGCATTCAGCTATCTGCACCCAGCCTATTAGGACAAGGAGAACTTTTAATTTCATATGTTCCTCCACCCTGTGCTTGGTTTTCTCTGCAGTAGCTGTTGTCTGGCACTGTGCTGCTGACTTTGACATGCAATATTACCTTCATATTTCCCAACTAAACTGCATTTATTTCCTTTGTATAGAGCTACGTTTATATTCTTGGACATATTTTCATTTCCACAGAACCAACCGACATGTTTTTGGATTGTATTGAATGTCTTGACCCAGATTTGAGCTGGAAGGTACCAATGAAGGATTACCTGAATTGCTTCAGGATGGTAAATGTGATAAATCATCACGATTCAACTTTTTTAGATTTAATCTTGCTACATTTATAAATCATTATATGTTAAAACAGTGGTAAACACTACTAACTAAAAACTTTTTTTGCTTGCGCTAAAGCACACCAGGTCAGTAGCTAGCAGAATCTAAGGCTAACTTCAATTTGAATCATATCAGCATTGAAAGATGAGCACCAACTGACTTTTTCCATAATTTACATGTTCTCTATAGTGATATTAGATACTGTCCATCCATCCATCCATTTTCTGTTCACCCTTGTCCCTTAATGGGGTTGGGAGGGTTGCTGGTGCCCATCTCCAGCTACGTTCCGGGTGAAAGGCGGGGTACACCCTGGACAGGTCACCAGTCTGTCGCAGGGATTAGATACTGTATTTATGTTTACTTCTTTCGGTCTCTGTTCACTGCTTTAATTTTGCTCCTGTATGTTTCTAGTTTGAAAAACTCACCTCTTCAAAATAAGAGCATGAAGGAAAGCCTCTGACTAATTGAAGAATTTTTAAACAAATAAGTAAAACTTTAACACAGATGTTACTCAACTAAAAGTTTATAAAACAACCATGTTAATTAGCATTGTAGAATTTGTCCAGAAAGAATGTATTAGAGGAAGCTAAGTGCGCTTAACGCTTTCAAAGTTAGTAAAAGTGCGAAATGAAAAATTTGCTCTGCTAATTAGATTAGCCGAAGTGAACTGAGCTTCAACAGTTGAAGCTCAGTTGTCGTCTTTCGTTTAACTTCACAGTCTTCTGCTATGGTTTATCAGGTAAAATTCCAGCAAAATAAATTAAATTTAATAAATGAATCTTTGCTGTATGAAATCTCATACAAGATGCTGTAATTGGTAGGAAAGTTCATGTTAGTCTCAAGAAGTTCTTTTACAGCTCAAAGCTACTAAAATCCAGGGCTGATTCTGGCTTCTGAACTTAAGGTCAAGATCAAAACTGGTCCTCACATAACTAATGTAGAGGGCAGGAAAATCCCACAAATGTGAGTTCATCCATGAGCCAATAGGAGAGTAGAAGCCCATAGGTCTGGTACACACAGAGGGCTGTTCAGAAAGAGGATTGATTATCCACGGAGGGTAGAGAAGCGTGACAGTCAGCCCCAAGGAGGCCGGCTTAGGAGGAAGAAGAATCAGCAAGGATGTGTATGGAAACACTGGGAGCTGCTTCATTCTCCCTCTCCTCAACTCCCTCCATCCTCCTCTCTTTTGGACCCGGGGGGAATCAGGCAGGCCAGAGTGATCACACAAAATCCCTGAAGTGCCTTTTGCTCTGCTCTTCGGCCTTTACCAGCAAAAGCTCTTCATTTGACACAGCCACAGAGAGGAAGGTGGTTAACCTTTGCAGCCTGGCCACTGATCTAACAATCAGCTTGCTGGGTAAATGCCATTATTGCATGCAAAGAAGAGCTGTTTATATTAGTGTAAGTGGAGCAAAGTGGTATCCTCAGGGCTAGCAGGCAAGTTTAATGGTTTAAATTGTCAGACTTTCAAGACAAAAAAAAAAAAAAAGACTCATTACTGCAATCAGCTCCTTCCACACACAGGCCCGTGAGAAAGATTTTAACACCAGTCGGCCTCCAGAGGAACCGTCAGTTTCACAAACGCTGCTGAAAAAATTGTGAGTCAACTTTCCTGGAGCGAATCACGCAGACAAGACAAAGCACATTTAAGCATTATCTACATCCTTTCATTAGCTTTTGGCAACTGGGCTGACAAAGAAGAGACAACAGAGATGATGTCAGAATTATATTGGGAGGAGAGATAACCCGTCAATGGAGGGAATGAGTGGAGAAATGGGATGGCTGCGACGATGATGACGGAGTACCCTGCAATCACTGAATGTGTTTATGTGTGAAGCACCGACCTGCACAGGGACCCTGACTCTGAATCAACAAGAGCCTCTTTTCCAAACATTTGGTGTTTTTTAGCGCGCACTCGTTCCGGTAGGTTTTCCCATCTGAGCCGCAGACCTGCAGAGAGAGAGCAGGTACAGACAGGGAGATTTCTATGACACGATGGTACGTTATTTTTATCAGGCGTAAATAAACGGTTTACCTGCTCACAAACCAAACACACATCACACATGTCGATGGATTCCATCTCACAGTCTCAGAATCTCAAAACTTCTGATTAATAAAATGTAATTCGAGGAGACTTTTGGATGAGCATAAAGAGGTTATTAGTAAGTCATTTAACACAAAACCCCCAAACAGCTAATATGTTTTAATCCAATATGTTCTCACTCCCAACTTGTCATGTATGGACGCTTGGGCAGGTTCCCTCTGTATCACATGTTGACGCATCGGGTACCCCCTTCGCATCAATAACTGACGATCAGGGTGCTCTCATTGAATGCTGTAGCGCTCCCTAAGCACTACAGCGTAAACTGATGATCTAGGAACGAAGAGGATGAGTCTATTCTAATTTTTTAAAAGGCATACAAAAAGTGACACAATTCGTGCGCAGCTGATGTATCTGTATGATTTACCAATTTTGTTCATTTCACTTCAGATTTAAAAGATCCTCTGGGTCTCTGAAGCCATGATTTTATCTTTGTTTCTGCTACCTGGAGGATCTTTTAAATCTGAAGTAAAACTAACAAAATTGGTACATTATACAGATACATCAGCTGCGCACGAATTGTATCACTTTTTATATGCCTTTTAAAAAATTGTCTTCATTCCTAGATCGTCAGTTTCGGAAGCTCAGGGAGTGCTTCAATGAGAGCACCCTGATCGTCAATTATTGATGAGAAGGGGGTACCTGATGCGTCAACATGTGACGCAGAGGGAACCTGTTGTTTAATCAGTTGCAACAACATATTATCACCTTCCTAAAATTATGGCTTAGGCGCCTGCTTTTCCTGGAAGCCGTACCTCGTTGAGTGGCACGCTCTCACAGTTAAAGCTGCAGATGCAGCGTTCATCCTCTTCGTCCTCGTTCCAAATGCCATCGTACGTCGTACAGCGCTCCTGTTCGCAGCTCTCCACTCCGGAGCCAGATGCCCCCGAGCCACAATCTGCAAATAAAAACACAAAACTCCCTGTGTCATTTATAAAATACACACTGAAATCACTCTTTTTTCAGAACAATCATATCTTTGTTCATCATAAAGCTAAAATTTTCTGAGTGACCAAATTTCAACATTTATGCTGTAAGAGAAGACATGAAAAGAACTGCTGCTGCTGCTAGTGTAAAATAATGACCCAGCGCAGCCGAGGCTGGATGGTGACTAAATAGATTAGACATCTCTGCACCACCAATGAGGCGTCCTTTTTATTTCAATTAAATCAGAAATAAAAAAGGGAGGGAATCTGTGGCCTTTTAGCGGCGGGCAGCCCGCTCTATGGGTGCCTGCCTCCTGATATGAGAATGCAACTAATTGCACAGTGTTCTGTTAAATTTAATTATCTCCTGAGACCTTGGAGAAAAGTTGTCACAGCAACTCTTTAACTGTGACCCTGAAAGGTCGTTCACTTGCATTAAAAGCGAAGGAAAAGCTACTCATTGAGTCTCCAGCAAAATGTATTAAAATCCTTCATTTTCTGCTTGTTTTGTGCATTTTTATTCTTTCTACAAGGGATTGAAAGAACAGAGACACGTAAGAGCATGTTGTTTTGGGGTTTCATTTAAAAACAACAAATCGAGCAGATGAGGAAAGTGGGAGGATCCCACTTTCTCTTGAAGTTGCGAGCATCTCCTGCAGCCGGGTCCCGGGAGAGATTAGGTGAATGCGCATGAAGACAGGAGTATGAAAGCGTGTCAGACGGGGCGAGAGGCTCATGAGGCAGGAAGAAAGTTCATTCAAAACTAATTTGTTATTCAGAAAAGGAACTAAAAGCTCCCTGAGACGCCCAGCGGATTCAAGCGGCGGGTAATCAGGGTGTTTCTTCTCCTCCCCGTTGTCTTGTCTTCTTCTGGGGCTTATTCCACTCTGTGTATTGATGCTCTGCCTCTAATGGTTAAATTGATGTCCTAGTGATGGAAGTAGCACTTAGCGTAACCCATCTTCTAAAGTAGATTATGGAGAAGGTCACAGAGCCAGGGGAGGGCAGGGGAGTGGAGCCCAGCTCTTCTCTGATACAGGTCATCAGCAACAGGATGGAAGGGCTTTTGAAGGGTCGATACAACAAAGGAACTCTGACTTCAGCGGCAGCTAACAGAGACACAAACCCAATCTACCAGAACAATTGTTGATTGCTTTGACATTTCATTTTGCTTTGAGATCAAGTAAGTATTTTTGAAATTTACTGAATTTGAACAAACATCAGGCACAGTTTAGAGATTTACACCAGAATACCGTTTACCCTGAGACCCTTTAACCCACTTATCTATCTGTAACCCTAATGCTTATACCCACCACTAACCACAACGAGTAACCCTAATGCTTTTAGCTATCTGTAACCACTAGCCCGAACCCTTTTACCAACGTAAACCATTGTCGCGTCGTATTGATTGCGGACCACGGTCTGGAGTTTCATAAGACGTTTTGTTTTGTGGCTCACGGCTCTCAGCCACCGGTGACATTACTGCGGGTATTGACCTTGGAAGAAAAGATAAAAATAAAAACGAGGACAGATCAGAGGATTGGCCTCCTGCATCTGTTTACTGTACGCCAGCTCAGCAAGGCACAATAAAAAAGCCAAGCCAGCTCACCCAATTCATATTCCGCTCAGGCGCCCTCACAGAGTCGAGCTAAATAAATAAAAGAGGTAAGACATTAAAACAGAATAAATAAATAAAAGTGAAAAGCGGGGAGAGGGGGGTCCTAATTAGTGGCTGTACTTTGATGTGTCCACCACCTGCGCCGCCTATGAACCTTTCAATTAATACATCCCCAGCTAAGATGGCTGCATCAGCTATTCTCTCTGCACTGCCCATCCGTTCATTTTTACTCAATCATGTCAGAGGCCCAAGTCTATTTAGCCAAGGGAGCTCCATTAAGAAGACAGAATTCAGCAGCCAGGGAAGAAAAGGACGTGGATTGCATGAGGATAACTTTGAAGAAATATAGCAGGGATTTCACAATGAAAACAATATTAGAAATGAACCGCGTTGTCAAAGCTGTCGGGTATTGAACTGAAAGAACAGAACATGGGTAAATAATTGAACCTTCAGGAGGAAGTGTGGAGATATACTGAGCTCTTGGTAAACTAGAATACTTGATGTCTGGTGCTGCATCAGGATCCGTCTGACTACATCCTCACACTCAACACTAGTTTGGATTATTATTACTATTGCTTTGAGGCATTGAGGTGATTTCCACAATGACGCCGACATTTAGATTATCTGTTTCTCTTGTCCACATGCAAGTGGGGTTCAAATATGAAAAACAGAGATTTTTATCCAACTGGAATGGATATCTAGAGGTTAGAAAAAACCTGTTCTGTAAATGTTTCAGCATCGAAATAGTAGAGCAATTAATGTCTTAGCATTTTCATTACTGCAGTAATCTATTGCTTTAGCAGCAACAACGTGGTAGCAATTGCTTTGTTTTATTTAAACTGTGGTCTAGTTTTAATTTGGTTATGGGGATTAATGTGAATTCAGAGAACTGTGTCGATTTGTGACCCGATCTTCCCGTTCCGACAATCTCAGGGACGCTCCTATTATGTTTTCAAGCATTAGGACCATTTTACAAAATATGGACAACTCAAAAATGATGGGACATTTTACTGAGAACAAATTCTTTAAAATAAAGTTTGATTGACTAAACAGTTGGTTAGTTTGTACTTGGAACACAATAAGTTCATTGTCTCATTTCTTGAGCTGAATGTTTTATTACATCCCTAGTAACTATCAATCCTCAGCCTAGCACTGCTTTAGCCATTCTCAGGATCCTTCTCTCATAAAACTTTGACTCTGTCACCACCTGCTGGTACAGCTGAGGTATTGGAGTGTTTCAATCTCACATTTACCCAAAAACAAAGAAAAAATACCTATTTAGTAAACATCCATATCAGCATAGTTTGACCTGAATAAGGCATTCCAAAGCAAAGAAGCATAAATTACCTTAGTTTTGCCCCATCAGTTCCTTAAACTGTCGTCATGGATGTGGGACGACATTAGTCCAGGTAAAGGTCCAAAAAGATGGACGGATGATGTGTCACACCTCAGAGGGAGAAAGATGAGGTGTTTGGAAATGGCAAGAACAACTTTGGTCCTGCTGTAGAAGGTTACAAATCCTGATTGGGCAAGAAGATGATCGATGACCCATGGAAGCCCGCCGGGCTGCGTTTCCTGTGACCTTTCATGTGTTGTGGAGTTTGATCCGGGTCCAGCTTCAAAGGGAGCAGAAGGTCTGCTTCTTCCCACACTTACCACTTTGTTTATTAAATGCTGTTTTCAATTAAAAAGGGCCACCGAACAACTCCCCCCCAACCCCTCCTGCAACTGATTCACCACTTTCTGTTGCCACTTTGTCAGTGTCAGAGGAAAAGGAGCTGAGGCCAAGCCTGCCCGAGTGTGAAATTAAACAGGTGATAAATTTTTCTGTATGGCCAACATTGGGAACACTGTCATTTTTCTTTACTACTAAATAAAAGCAAGAGAAAACAACTTTGGTTTTTATGCTGTGCCCTCCTACCAATAAGACTAATGAGGGTGGGTTTAAGGTGGGTTCTGCACACGCATATAAATCACATGTTCATTTCCTTGCTAGGCTTATCTTTGATTTCATACTGGTGATGTAGAAGCTTTGCTGCTGTCAACAACAGGAGAAAGAAAATACAATGTAATATGTTGTGACACAGGGCCTCTGTTTGGAGATATATATGCTTCTTGTTTTGCCAAAACTCACCCCTCGTTCATCTCCGCAGGGTGAATTTATCAGAAACAAATCATTTTTAACAGGGGCAGCACAGCAAAGGCGTAAAAGAGCAGAAAGCCGATAGCTTGGTTTGCACTGCGTTTTAGTGGCAGCAGACTTCCAGTGGAGGGTTCGGGTCGGACTCACAGGGCTAAAACAATCAGACCCGGGACAAAAACACCAGTATTTACCCTCTGGGTGAGATTCATCGATTTCTAGCCCATCTCTACCCCCATGTGAAAAAAAGGCATTGGTTGCCTCTTTTGTCGGGGAGGCACAATTTTGATGGAGAACAGTGCAAAACCAAGAGAGGAAATGAGTGGGTGGGACAGCAGGAAGCGGTGGGGAGTGCAAAAGAAAAATCTATTGTGTGAGCCTGATGGCTTCTCTGAATCAAAATGGAAAAGCAGAATGTTCACAGACTCCCTCAGGGAGGCAGATGAGAGCATTTTTGTCTAACAGCAGACAACCAACAATGGAGGGAGAACATGTGCCTGCAAGTCAGCACTGAGGGCATACTGCCGCACAATTCCTCATGCCCCCCCTCACACAAAAAGGTCACACATCTCAGTCAATGAAATGATGTTAAATGGACTTCAGGAGCTCTGGTGGCATGAATTTGCCTCTTGGGCCCAAAGACGAAATATGGCTGATAATCATAATGGGGGAGAAAAAAAGAAAACACAAAAGAACGAAGAGAAGAATAAAACACCCCTGGGTGGCAATCAAAATGGAAGTAGATTCTCCCGTCTGTTTGCCCAGTTCTCCAAACTACGTCCAGTTATTTCCCTCCTGCTGGCCGCTGCTCTGCTTCACACCTTGTTAGGAGACGACTATGTTCGACCAGCTCCCCACAGGGAAACGCCATCACCGCTATCTGCATGACAACCAGTGGCCGGGCTGCTGCCGCTTTGGAGGGGGAGTGGGGGGTCTGATGCCGAGGCTTGTCAGAGCAGATCAAGATACGATCTGCGCCGTAAATTAGGTTCCACTTTCCTTCAGCGTGGGGAGCAACGACAAACGCTCTAGCCATAGGAAATCAGGATCCTCATCTGCGCGTCATCAGTCACTAACTTCAGAGCCTCATTGGACAGAAACTGTCAGAGCAAAAACCAGATCTGGACGCAATGCCAGGAGAAAAATCTCCATGAGATCTAAGGCTTTGTTCTTTTTTCCTGATTCTCATTTTCTAATCAATACTTTGAATATTTACTTTTGCCCTGTCATACTGGTCGTTTTTTCTGCACACAATACTTTACAAATAGATTAGCGATTTCACAAATCAAACATTGTGTTAATGAATATTTCTATGCTGGTGATTAAAATAAGATGGTCCTAATGTCCACTTAGTGCTGGAAATGCTCTTTAGTGTTTTCACAAATAGAATAAGGATTTACCTCTACGACATTTAAAGACGTTTTTTGTAGCTCTGTTTAGTCTAAGTGGTTTATATTTTTTGGACTACAGATCATTAAATGTCATAAATCTTTAGTTAAAAACAAGAGAAACAGTCATTAAGTTATTACTGATTATGTGTCTGAGTGTCAGTTAACAAATTACCAATATTAGCCTCTAGTAGGGTATATTTCTTTACAAGGAGGCATTATTCCTTTTTGCCTGAAGATTAAATATTCAATAGAAAACACATCAGTATGGTACATGGGTGGAAAGCCACTACACTATTTAAAAATCACTACTTCTTTGTTTTAGATTAAGTATATTAGCTTAAATTATGCTAAAACAAACAAAAAAAAAACTAAGTGATATAAGCTGGTAGAGGTTTGATTCTGAAAAGTTTCACTGTAAACAGGAAACAAAAAAAAACAACTTGAAGACTTTATTGCTTCCAACTAAAATGACTATTACGCCAGCAAAACAAACAACACTAGTTTAGCTTAGCAGGCTTGTTATATCTCAATAGTTCATAGTGGGGGTGCACTGATTTATCAACTAGCTGATTTATCAATCAAACTGATTTAATGGAACCGGCTTCCTTAAGTTTGGGAGAACAGTGATCGGCCAATGCACGCGAAGCCAATCTAATCCACTGATCTTATCTACCTCATCAAGGTCTAAAAACCAGCTGCTGTCCACTTCTGCTCTACATTCAGCGGAGTAGAGTGTACACCTCTGAATGTAGGTGGGTTAGCCCACCTGATTAACCTGGTGGGCTAACCTGTTACCAATTCAGGGACTTTCCTGCTACATTTAGCGACATTTCAGATTTTTAAAAATCTGTCACAGAACCAGCAGGTCATTTGTTATAGTGGCAGATCGTCAAAGTGTATAATCAGTGAAATAAATAAATTAAATTAATAAGGAAATCAATAACTGGTCGGTTCATTTCTATTCAGTCCTTGTTTGTAAATTCTACCTGCTTTGACTCTCAGACGCTCATGTGATTATGATGTCTAGTTCTTTCATAGAAAGATGTTTTATCATGATACTTTTTCCACTTTCAATGAAATATGCACAATACCAAACAGAATGCTACTTCAGTTTCATTATGGGGTAAAACAGGAAGAATGAACAATAATTACAGCGTATGACTGAAGTACCATGACAGTAGCTGTTCCTGCAACCGTTTCTGTTTACAGCAACACAGAGTGACTTTCACTGCAACTTTTGTTGATGTCAGAGTGCCGACAAGCTTTCCAGCACTTCAGCTTTCTGAAAATCCACAAACGACTAAACGGCGTACCACAGGTCAGTTGGCAAAGTTAATTACACCACTTCAATGGCTGATTGGTTAACATAATTACAACATTTCAAAGTCCATTTCCTACCTTCCTCACAGCTGCCGTGCTTCGCCACATCAATTTTCCTCTTGTGCTCGCAGGCGGACCTGTTGAGCTCACACTCGTTGCTGTAGGTGATGCCGTCGCTGCCGCACACTGGGGCGCTGGCCTCTCCACTGCACTGCGGGCACTCGCACTTTTTCTCCACACACCGGGCACCAAAGCTACAGACGGTGTTGCCGCACATTTCTGTATCACACACACACATTAAAATGTATATCTCAAACTAACATTGAAATGAGATTTTATTCCCCGTCTGCCTGTGTGCCTGAATTTCATTTTCTGCTCTGAATCCAGCAGGGAAAGAAGAACTTCATGAAACACAAAGATAACATGTTTCACTCGCTAGAAGTGAAGCTGGCTGCCGCTGTTTGAGGATTCCAGAACAGGAAGCGTGACAAACCGTAATGATTGCAACATGCTGCCACTTACTGCACTCTCCCTGGCTGACCACCCGCAGCTCCACCTGCTCCGTGCAGGACCGCACGTTCAGATCACACTCGCTGTGGTAGGTGTGGCCGTCGCTGCCACACACGGGCTGGTGCGACTCCACGCACTCCGACGGGCACACGCAGCGCCCACTCTGGGCGTCACAGATCGCCCCGAAGGAGCAGTTGGAGCAGGCTTCATCTGGTGGGAAAATAAAAAAAGAAGGAGATTAAAACTTAGTATGCTTGAGTTTATGTGTGTGTGCAGCCACAGTGAAATGAGCAGATAACTTCCTTTCTAACTTATGTTATCAATATGCAAATTATAAAGCCTTACTTAGATTTTAATGATCCTTGAAAAATTCTTCAAGTGGATCCTTTTTTTTTTTTTGCCACACTATGTTTTCTTTCATTAGCTTGGAAATGTTCATATGTACATATTTTTAAAAACTCAATCAGTAACATTATTAAAATGTCATTTAGGACTTTCAAAGCCTGTTGGCTTTCAGTTCTCTGGCCATTACTGAAATAAGCTGAGACTTTACATGAGGATAATCAACAACGTCCTGCAGAAGTGGAAGCTACACAGAATCTGCACCAGACAATAAATCAGCCTCTTCCATGTTTAAAACACGTGTGAAAAAGCTTATTGAAAATCAGCATGTTATATTTTACTCTTAGAATCAAACTCTGTTTTTTTAAAGTACTATCCAGTTTCTGTTAGCATGTGACTTGCTCTGGTAAGCTAACTCGATGCTAACAATGAGGCCTGGATATGAAGCTCAGGACTGTTATTGAACTTCTACTTTGAAATAATGAAGGTAGTAATGTTTGAGTTGCCTTGTTGCTTTGATGGTATTGACTGATAAAATGACTGGCCAGGCTCTACATGTCAGCACTGAGACCTGAGGAAACTCTGGCCACAATGACCGGTGTAACACTCTTGCCGCTTTAAAGACACATAAAACCTACAGAACAGAAATATGATTTTCTTCCAAAAGAAGATTATAAAAAACATCTACTGGTTCTTATCTGACATGCCCGAAGTAGAGCCGTACATAAAAACGATTATCTGTAACAAACAACGATGGATGGGAACAAAATTTCATTTTGTCAGAACACAGATGTGAATGCTAAATCAGGTAGAATAAAAACATTCTCACTGTTCCCAACAGGCGACTGGAAAATCTTGCAGAGGAGGCTGTAAAGATTTCACCTCATTTATGAAAAGATTTTTATATTTAACAAGCTCTGATAAGCTTTTTGTTTTTGTTTTGCTTATGTGCAGTAGCAATGATAAATTGGTGCAGAAACACTAACTTAATACAGGACTAGAATTCACCTGAGATCTACTGAATTGATGAGATATAATAAAACAGGCACATCTGTCAAATACAAGTGGCACCTTTCACGCTAATTTGATATGAAAAAAAAAATCCTGACACAAAACCAGAAAAAAAATGCAAAAATTAAAAGAAGGATGGATAAATGATAAATGTTACTCAAAAATTATCGAACCACCGAATCCTTTTCCAGGAACCAAATTAAAGAACTGAACAGAAATAAATGTTGGAAAATAAAGAGGAGTCTTGTGGAAGAATACGTCTCTCTACTCCATCATACAGCATTTATGGGACGATGGTCAGAATCTGAAGCCATTCCCATGAAAACAGCCACAAGAGAGCCAAGTAACACTTACTGCGCACTGAAAGCATGAAGGAGACAGATTCTCTGGGCTGATGAAACGAGGATTGAATGCTTTGGCCTGAATGCCAATAGCTGAGTGTGGTGAGCGCCAACTACAGCTCATCACCTAGCTACTGCGGCCCTGTGGGCAAACCTGCAGCCAGCAATGCTTTTTCTGTACAGGCTTCAAAGCAGCAGGTAACGGGAAGCAAGACAGAGCCCAGAGAGAAAAACAACACTTTTCAAACTCTATTCACAACTTTTGTCAAGTTGAAATGATTTCCAAACAATATGCTGTTTATTTTCCTCCAAGCTCTGTTCTAAACACAGTGGATGATAGCTAGTTCTTCCTTCAGAATGCATTAAGTGTCTCCTGAACCCTCTATCTGGACTTTCATGTGTTTGGAAATGAATTTTGTAATGAGACTTCAGGACAGAAGCAGCCCAGTTCCACTGGGAGAAAAAAGAACCAGAAGAACCAGAACAAGTTCCTGTAGACAGAAGAGCAGACACCTTTCTCTCTGTTACCAACTACAGCGCTAACATTGCATTAGCTTAGCTCCCTCTCACAGTCAATCAGAGGCCGGCCTAATAATTACTGATGATTTAGCACTAATTAAGAGAAGCGAAGCCGCTCACTGGAACCTTCTGTGTTATTGATCTGTTTATAACTCCTCAAGAGTCGTTCACTTCCTTCATCTCTTCATCTCATGCTGACATCAGAGCCTGGGCAAGACTAAATGTGACCCAAACACACAAGACAATCCAGTGTTTCAACCCAAGTCTACAAAAATGAACCTAAAATATGAAACGGGGATTATGGAATAATGATTTCCAAAATGATAGCAGTGCTAGCCTTAGCTTTAGCATGGACGGTCCTGTTGTTGATAAAGTGAAATATCTTCTTCCCTATCAAATGTCACTTGAATAAAACAAAAAAAAAATCTTTAAAGTTTTAGGGAAAAAGAAGCAGAGCTTGAAATATTACAAATGTAGAAAATGCAGAGCAGCAGTTATTTCCTCAAAGCAAAGGAAAACTAGAATGTGAGAATTTAAACATATCAGTATTAGTTTGCTCTTTAAGTGTGCTTTCGCTGCAGCAGAGCAAACATTAGCAAAGAATAAGATTCATTTCCATCGATATTAACTTAAAGTCATGAACTTGTCTCTAAACTTTGCAGAAATAAACTTGAACTTGAACTTGTCTCTAAACTTTGGTAATATGTGGTTGTGTTAAACTAAACATGTACATTTAGTTTTTTGTGTGTTTTTCTATAATGATTAGTGGATTAACAGCAACACCCACAATGTTTCACCTTTCTTTATTGTTCAGTAATCTGATAAAATGTGCAAAAAACATCCATGGAAGGCAGAATAAAACATTATTTAAAACAGATTATATTTGGGATTATAGTTCACGTCTTTTCTCTTAACAGAACCATTGGCTTTGACGGATTTAGTTTAAATAAGATCGGACAGAAAAAGCCTTTGTGTGGGTATTTTCTGTCTCAAACATAAACAAACCTAAATCATAGGTATCTGTTAAACAGGCCGTCCCTCAGCTATAAATCAGGAAGTGTTGTGAGTGTTGTCCTTTATCAGGCTCTGTGTCCTGATAGCAGGCTCGCTCTTTTCTTTCTTTTTTATCAGCTCCTGCCTCTCGTGCCGGGCTCTCCACACTGCCTGATCCTCCAGACAAAATGTGTCTCTGACAGGAAAAAAGGTGAGCCGCAGTTCAAAGCCAGGAGAACAGGGGGAATTGTCGCCATTACAGATAGTGTTGAGAAGTCCATTTTTGTTCCCCGATTTTCTCTTCCTGAAGTCTTTCTCATCACTTTTTAGGTCCAGACAGACAGAAATGTTCTGCCTCTTTCTGAAGCCGACTGCGTTTAAAACTGGAATAAGCTCAGAGTGACACAAAATATGTAAAAAGCATTAAGCCACAAAGATAATATCATCATCACTGGGATCATGTTTCCACATCAACCTCTACTCATACTGCTTTGTGGCATTATGGCTGTAGTGATACACTAATAGACTGAATCCGCAATAGACAAGCAGCTTGGTGTGAAGAAATCTACTGTGGGAGCGATAATCAGGAAATGGAAGACCTACAAGACCACTGCTAATCTCCCTCCATCAGGGGCTCCATGCAAGATCTCAGCCTGTGGGGTCAGAATGATCACAAGAATGGAGAGCAAAAATCCCAGAACCACACAGGGGGACCTAGTGAATGACCTGCAGAAAGCTGGGCTCAAAGTTACAAAGGCTACCGTCAGTAACACACTACGCCGCCAGGGACTCAGATCTTGCAGTGCCAGACGTCCCCCT
>CAEGAE010053249.1:0-24806 GCA_903067095.1 Girardinus metallicus
CACACACACACCTAGGGACAATTTGGAGAGGCCAATCAACCTGACAGTCATGTTTTTGGACTGTGGGAGGAAGCCGGAGAACCCGGAGATATTACCTTCATTACATACCAAAAATAACTGGATTCGACATCTGTCTCTTTAAGAACCTCCAACAGTTACCGACACGCCTCCTTTATCAGCTCATCACAACAATGCTTCTCCACTGTTCCAGAACCTGTTGCAGAAGGAGTCAAAGTAACTCTGGGTTTGTTTTTGATGAAGGAATGACATTTTAACAGGATATGAAGCTCTAAAAAGTAGAATTTGCATAATGTCCCACTGGAAAACATTTTAAAGAGTTTTGTCTTTTGAAGGTACAAGTATCAAAATCAACTGCATTCACTTCAGTTGTTATACATCAAAAATAACTATTTGACTTGGGATCATAACTGTATCCGTCTCTTTAAGAACCTCCTACTGGTTCCAACACCCCATCATAATGCTTCTCCAGTCATTGATGCCAGTTGTTCTTAGGAGCATTTGCAGAATGAGTCAAAACACTGCTGTGGGTTTGTTTCTGATGAGGGAATGACATAACATCACATAAATCTAAAATAAAAAAGAAGTCCATGGCCTATTCTACCGGGGGCAAATATGACCTAAAGCTTAATTTCATAGAAAAGCCTAGCTAGTAGTTTTAATATAAAAAAGGGGAGATTTATTTGTGATGCTCAAAAAGACATTTTATACTCCAAAGAGATGCAACAGATGTTTCCAAAAAAAAATTAAAAATACAAAGGGTACATTTTGAGCAATGGAATGCAGTGCAACCAGATGACATAAATACAATTATTTCAGTTAACATCTAATAATAAAAAAACAAACAAAACAAAACTACCAAACAAAAAATCTAAACCAGCACAGCTGAAGTGTTCAGGTCAGTGATGATAATGCAGGTAAAGTAACACTTCCCTCAAACAACCAGATCAGTCGGGGTGGATTTTAGACGCAGTACATTATCACAGCCTGTAGGACAGACGGAGACAAGGACTAATGACGCTGGAGCTGGTTGACGTGGTCAAATTCTCATCTTTTATTTTGTGAGCTGCCTCACAACTTGAGCTTCTTCCTGCGTCCTCGGCCGTCGGGGGTTCCCTCTGCTTTACGTTTCTGCGCCTGGAAAAGAGTGAGATGGAGAAACACTTTCAGTGAGACTAAAAATGAGTCTGATGTCTGTAAAACTGCTAGTGATGGATGCAATTAATTATGTCAGGAATCGATTAATCAATTTTTCCGACAATTCTACAGATTTCCCATTTCCCATTCATTAAAATATGCAAATAAATAATTGAATTCCTTTATTAAATTAGAAATTAAACATTTTATTGCCTAGAAGTATACCATAGCTTTCCTTTAGTAAGCCAGAAACAGGAGAAGCTAAACTATGCCGCTCGAGGCATTTTGCCTGAAATACATTGACAGACATTATTTTTTATCTTAAATACAAAATGTAATTCTAGCTTGGTTACTGCTCTGAATGTGTTGGGGTTTTTTCCAAGTGGCATTTTATTTGAGTCTGTATACTCTAGTTTAACAATTAATTTATGACTAAATTAGTTGGCAATTATTCCAACAATCGATGAATCGTTTCAGACTTAGCACAGATATCCCATCTATCCAAGCTCCGACTTACTGAGCTGCTCTTTGGTCCCCTCTTCTTTTTCTCAGCCTTCTCTCTCTCCTCCAGCTCCATGTTCTCTCTCTCTATCAGCGTGATCAGAGTGTTGCATCGCCTCTGCAGCTCCTACATCAACAGAACAAGCCCCTAAAGTTTTACTTATGTCAACCAACACAAGAGTAAAAACAAAAATCAAGAGAGCTCTAGGAAGACCGAATTCACCATGGCTGTCCTGGATTTGAGGAACCAGTCGAAGCGGAACTGAGGCGAGTTGCGGATGCACTGGCGGAGCTCGTCGTAGACGCTCTCCTTGTCGAAGCCCAGCTTGTGCAGCATGCAGATGAGGAAGCGGTCTTCCTCCTCCGTGTAGTTCTTGCCCTTGTTGGTGCCGTAGGAGATGCGGAGCTGATGGAAGGGAGCCTTGTAGCGTCCAATCTGCACACAGGAACACGTTGCAGGGTTGGGACACTTACCACAGCAAAATTAAAGCATTTTCAAAGCAAGTTTTTAAACTTTTTCAACACAACAATTCAGAGACAAAAACAATACAAACTAACTAAAAAAAATATTTTGATTCACTAATGTGTATTACTGTTAATAATATCTCATTCTAGTATTCTACAGAAGGAACGAGGTAAACCTAAATAAAACAATTTTACGTTTTGAAATGTCTCACTCGCACATACACTGTAAAACTGAAAAAAACAACATTAATTACCTTGTTTAAAGTATAAAACATAAGCCAACATTAATTTCAATTACACAGCTCAATAGGTTATTGAAAAATTAGAAATAATATTCATTATACTCAAACAATCCAAGCAAAACGTTAAGATAAATGATCTTCCTGCTCAAATTAAATGCTTCAAAACACAATATACAAAGAACAGTTATAAATAAATGTCTAAAAATATCCTCACTAAGTTTTCTGGCATTTATAAACTAGAAATTATTTCTTTAATTCTAACAAATCTAAAAAAAAAAAAAAAAAAAGTTTGGTCTGATTTATCTTCAAACAGTGAAAGAAAAGGCTAGTGTGTCTCGATTAGGCGCATGAAAATATCTGGTTTCAACTGTCAAGTAACGCTTTCCAAATTTAGCTTTTTAATCAAATATTAGATTGCACCTTCTTGCAAATCTGTTTGCAAGAAGATATTGGAAGTACTTGATGCTTGGAAGTATCAAGTCCTTCCAAGAACTTCCCTGATACATAAACTAAGCACTTTCAAAACCTGGAAATTTGAGCATTTTCAAGCTGTCGAGCTGCTACTTGAAACCAACAGATGACGGATCACCTTCGAGTCCAGAGCTTTCTTGATGCTGATTCTTCTCTGAATTCTGGCTTCTCCTCTCTCGATCTGGGCCATGATCTTTTCGATATCTTGCAACTCGTTGCAGCGCTCCCAGAAAACGGCTGCATAGGAAAAAAGGATACACACAAAGTTAGGAAAATACACTACAGAAAACTAAATGCATATTATTTATATACATTTATTAATTACCAGAATATTCCATAACTTCTTCAGGTGTTTTTCCCTCGACTTCTCTGGCAATGTTCTCGATATCGTCTCTTCCCCATTTCTCGTTGGCTTTGATGAACTGGTTGAAGTCACGTTTACTCCAAATTGTGAATCCCTGCGAAAAAACAAAACTGATGAATGTAGCAAAGTTCCATGACGTTTCTCATTTACTCCTGAGAAACAGAACTATGCTGTGCATTGTAGAGTTATATCAAAGGAATACAATTAAATTGATTTTTAAAGACTTTTTTTTTATAGCTTTGTGGTGAATATTGGAGGTCAAGGTGCAAGTATTTATTAAAACGTACAGTAGTGTCTGCAGATAAAGCAGAACAGAAGTTTCCATTAATGGCAAAAAACCAGCAAGGAATTAAGGTTGGACATTTGTGAAAAGATAAAACTACATAAAACATTTTGAACCAAGATTCTGCTTAATTTGCTTGGTGAAATTCTTAATCTTGTAATAAATGAAACAGGAAATACAGTTTGGTGAAACCATTCATTTAAATATAGCTTATTTTCCTTGCTTTGCACTTTCTAAAACTTGAAACGTATCAATAGCAAATTCCATAAATTTTCATCCTTAGAGACTCAAATACCATCTGACCTGAGTCTAAAGTCTGATCATGTAGGGTTTTTAATTAATTTAAGTTTTAACTTTGAAAAAAGGCTAAATAATAACACACAGTGCTTTTATTTTGAAAATCCTGACAGAATGATGACAGAATAAGATGCGAGTTTCTTTTGGTATAATCAGGGTTGTCATAAGTGAACAGGAATATATCTGGTGAATAAATCAAACGCACCATTTTACAGAATATGCTCATTCCTTTCAGAGCTGCAGCATCAGACTGACTTTCTCTTGTGGTTTCAGAACATAACAGGTCAAAGTCTCACACTACGAGTCAAGTCGCAGTTCTTTACAGACTGACTGTGTTAAACCAGCTGATCTGAGTGAGAATGATCTGCACCTGCTGCAGTAGATTCTCTTTCTCCTCCAGCTCCTCCTCAGTCAGAGCTTCGGCCTCGTCGATCTTGGCCTGCTCTTCTTTTTGGACCTGGGCCGAGTTGGGGATGTCGGGATTACGTGGAACCTTGTATCCGATGGTCTTTCTGTAGAACAGGATCTCCTTCTCCAGAAGCTCAAACAGACGTGGAGGGAAGAACTGGAAGTCCTGAACGTTTGGCTGCTTCGGCGGACGAGGAGCCTGGAAAAACGGGGAAAACATTTCCATTAAGAATAAAACAATCCTGCTGTCCCTCTGCATTATATGCATTATACAGGGTTCATACTTTTTACCACAGTAAAATTCAAGCACTTTGAAGGTAAGTTTTCAAACTTTCCCAGTACAACACTTTGGAGATAAAAACAATACAACTAAAAAAAAGTTTAAATTAACTAGTATATATATAATTTTTTACTATTATTAATAATGTTTTGTGACAGTATTCCACATTCAAGCTTTTGAATTCATAGATCGTCAAAAAACAAAAGTTTTCTGGCATTTAACAAACAGAAATAATTTTGGTAATTCTAATGGAAACAAAACAAGCTTAGTAAAGAAAATTTTATTCTTTACATTGAAAAAAAATCAAAATAAATCATATTAAGGCAAATTACCTTTCTGCTCAAATTAAATGCTTAAACAAAATATACAAAGAAAGTCTCAAAAATTGCGCAACATTTTCTGACATTTTGCAAATTGAAATAATGTAGGTAATTTAACTTATCTAAAAGAATAAAAACTTACTCTGATTTAACTTCAGACACTGAGACAAAATCTGTCTTTTTATTAGGTATTTGAAAATATCTGGTTTTAACTGACACAAATTTAGGTTTCTAATAAAGAAGATAAGATTGCAGTTTGAATGTCAAGCATTTTCAAGGACTTCTTACAGAAATCAGGCACTTTCCAAACCTTGAAAATTGAAACTCAAGCATTTAAAGCACCTTTGTGAACCCAGCTTATAAAGTCCTGGTGTTACTAGAGCGATTTGTTCCTACCTTGGGTGCTTTGGGCTCACTGACTCGCAGAGCTTCCCTGAAGTACGCATCTACGGCGTAATTGGCTTTCCGTTCTCTTTTGGGAGGCTCAATCCAGTTGGTGATAACCTGTAAAGAAAAAAACAAACCCAAGTTTTAAAACATGACACTTCCTGGAGTACGACCGCTGTTGCTGGTCAGGAGTTTTACCTTTTTCTTCTCTCTGTAGTCCTCTCCTTCGAACGTGTACACGCTGGTGTTCTCGGTGTCCATGGTGAAGTTCCTCAGTGAGCTTTCGCCCAGAGATGACAGCTTCTCTTTCATCTCCATGGTCTACCAGAAAACAATCAGAGGTTGACATTCACAGGAAAACAGTTTAAACCTTTTAGGAACAGCTCATCTGAAAAGCGACTCTGCAGGATTCACCTTTCTTTCTCCGCGCTCCAGGATCGCATCGATGTCATCGTCAGTGATCTCGCTCTCTTTGGAAGCAAACACGTGTGTGGCACCGTGCCGGATGATGGACAACATCTCGTCTTTACCCAGCTTGTTCGCACTTGGATCCACAAGTCTTCCTGAAAACAAAAAAAATCTTTTAGCTTTGGATTCATTCCACTAAATCCACTCACAGAACGGACACGAGGCTCACCCTGCTGGATGACGATAGAGTCCAGGCGCAGCTTCATCTCGGCCCTCTCCACGATTCTCTCCTCCACGGTGTTTTCCGTGATGAAACGGTAAACACGCACCTGCTTTTGCTGACCGATTCTGTGAGCTCGGTCCTAAAAGGAAAACCAGACAGCTCTCAATCTTTCTGCTTTCTTCAGACAGAAACTAATTAACTGTGTCCGCTTTTGAAAGCAGAGCGCTCACCATCGCCTGCAGGTCGACCTGGGGGTTCCAGTCCGAGTCGTAGAGAATGACTACGTCGGCTGTAGCCAGGTTGATGCCCAGACCGCCGGCCCTGGTGCTCAACATGAAGATGAACTTTGTGCTGTTTGGCTCGTTGTACGCGTTTATGGAGACCTGGTGGCATTAGAGCGAAACCGCTTTGTTAAGAGTCAAACCATAGCAGCAGGGTTTCCCCTCAAAAAAACATAAGCCCACCAGTGGCCACCATGTTTTTGTGATAAAAGTTGACAAGAAATTTGATTATGCGTTTTTGGAATCCATTATAATGTCTTAAAACAGGCAAACACAAAAATTACACAATTAAAATATATCTTTTTTGAAATTCAGTTAAATCCTAATGTAAGGCTGGCCACATATAAAAATAAAATAAATATTATTTTTCAGTATTCAATACACATGAACATTACGTACCTGTCTTTCTTCGTGTGGCGTTTGTCCGTCCAGACGGCAATACTCATAGTTCTTCCACATGCAGTAGTCCTCCAAGATGTCCAGCATCCTGGTCATCTGACTGAAGATCAGCACACGGGAGCCTAAACACAGAAACAAAACAGCAGCTTAGGACGCTCGGAAGTCATCCCTCTATCCATCCACCTTCTTCCGCTTATCCGGAGTTGGGTGTCAAGAGTAGCAGCCTAAGTAAGGAGGCCCGGACTTCCCTCTCCCCAGTCACTTGGGCCAGCTCCTCCGGGGGAACCAGAGATACTTAAACTCCTGGGTCGGGCAGGACATCTTGCCCGACCCAGAGGAGGCACTCTACAATGTTAAGCTCTGAAGCCTTTGGAAGAAAACTGAACCTTTCCCGTCCTTAGCAAAATAATTTCTGTAATCCATTTACTCGTCCAGACCATGTTAGTTTGATATGAAAAGCTAGCTTAATGTTAAACAGCCTACACACCCTGCTCCTTCATTTTGGGCAGCAGCTTGTCCAGCACCACCATTTTGCCGCCGTTCACGACCAGGTGGAGGTCAGTGGTGTAGGGCGGGCCGGGCTCCGCCCCGTCAAACAGGTACGGATGGTTGCAGCATTTCCTGAGCTGCATGAGGACGTTCAGCAGGCGCATTTTGTCCATTTTGCCCGCAGAGTTCAGGATGTCGATGTCCTTCATGAGAATCTTTGTGTACCTGATGGGTGGAAATACAGCCGATGTCTTTAAACGTCCAGTTCAGATCAAATTTAATGTGAAAGAACCTTGAAGCTTCGATGCTCACCACTCGCGCTGCATTTTACTCAGACCCACGTAAATCTTGATCTCTTTTTTGGGAAGCAAAGTTTTCTCGACGTCTGCTTTGATACGACGAAGCAAGAAAGGACGCAGCACCTGAACAACAACAACACGGCATTTAAAGGGATATTCAACCCAAATAAACACTTTAAGAGGCTGAGATTTACATTAAATGTTTGGAACTTACAGTGTGAAGACGTTCAACCAGCTTCTGGTCTCCCAAGCAGTTGTTTGTGTCAAACCATGAGTCGAAATCCTAGAAAGAAATGAAAATTTGATAAGTAACCTGATGCATGAACTCCGGTTAGGAGACAGAGGGGAAAACAGGATGGAAGTAAACACCTCCGATGAGTTGAAGACGTCAGGCAACAGGAAGTTGAGCAGAGCCCAGAGCTCATGCAGGTTGTTCTGAAGCGGCGTTCCAGTCAGGAGCAGCCGATTGGTGGTTTTAAATTCACGCACGATTTCTGACAGCTGAAAGACATGACATAAATTATTACTGTTATTAACAGTAATTCAAACTTACTAATGTGAAATTGCAAAAAAAGTTTTCTGGCTTTTAACAATTCTAAATAATTTTGGTAATTCTAACTGGAATAAAAACAAACAAGTTTAGTTTGATTTAACTTTAGATTGTGAGAAAAAATGTTTATTAGGTGTTTGAGAATACACCTAATAATAATAGTAATAATGGTTTTAACTGAATAATACTTATAAGTTTAGGTTTTTAATTAAACATTAGGTTGCACTTTATTACAAAACTGTGTAGTTTGAATATCGAGCACTTTCATGGACTTTATGCAGAAATCAAGCACTTTCCAAACCTTTAAAACACCTAGATGAAATTCAAGCATTTTCAAGCACCCATATGAACCTTGAAGAGGGCAAAATGTCAGCAGCTCCTGACCTTTGACTTCTCGTTCTTGATCCTGTGAGCTTCGTCGATTACCAGGTACCTCCAGTTGAACTTCTTAAACACAGCCTTTTCAATGATGAGCATTTCGTAAGACGTGACACAGACGTCCCACTCTCCTGGCAGCAGAACGTCTCTGATCAGGGCGGTCTGGAGGGAATCAATTAGAACCAAAATGTTTCAAATAACAGAGTTTTAAATCAAAAAAATGTATTAAATTAATTAATCATTTTGTCACAGCTTACACGCTGATCCCGGTCTCCGATCAGGCAGACGGCGCGCAGAGAGGGCACCCATCGCTTGAACTCGTTCATCCAGTTGTACAAAGTGGACTTGGGGACCAGCACCATGTGAGGACCTGGAATGTTTCTGTAGTGCTTCATGTAACCCAGCAGGGCGATGGTCTGGAGGGTCTTCCCCAGTCCCTGAACAGGTTCAGAGAACATGTTGAAGGCCAGAAACTAGCTGGAATTACGGCTGCAACTAACCATTATTTTAGTTATCAACCGATTACTTTTGATGATTAACCCGTTTAATCCCACATTTTTTCCTGCAAAATAAGTGCATGCATTTCAATCCTTGGACCTCACCAACACATGATATTTATGAATTATCACATTTTATGTTGGTTATGTTAGTGAAAATATAAGTTTTATACTCAGCAACAACTGCAGCCGGTGGGATGAGATGGGTTAATATTAGCAACACATTAAAAGATGTGAATAATTCAATTCATTTTTAAAATATGCAAAGACATAGCATTACTTAAGTCAACATTTGATCTACGGTGGAAAATAAAAACTTTTAACATACAAATGTGAAAGTCCAGCCTTTTCTGCTTGACTTAACATCAATACCATGGAGGACAAATAGTTGACTATTAGATGATTAACAACTGGATGATAAAAGGTGATTAATGGAAGTTTTTTTTTCCACAGAATTTGAACAGAGTGAAGCTAAAATTATGCCACTTGCGTTTTGGGTAGAGTATTTTTACAAAGTTTTTTTCTTTTATGTCATCTTAAATGCAAAATGCATATATTTTGTACAGTTTGTGCTTAATTATTGCTCTGATTATCAGAAAATTGCCTCTTTTTTGAGTCTGTATTCTCCAGTTAATGATTAATTAATAACTAAATTAGTTGAGGATTATTTCAATCATCGAGTCATTACAATTAATATTTTCAGCTCTAACTGGAATTCACCAACATGCTTTCATCAGCGGGGAAATACTGACCATCTCATCTGCCAGGATGCCGTTGATTCCATTTTCATACAGAGAAATGAGCCAGTTCAGACCACGGACCTGGTAGTCCCTCATTTTTCCTGTTTTCACATCTGAAATGAGACACGAGAGAGTGGTTAACCTAAAGAACAGCTCTAAAATTTCCTTCAGCTCTGGAAGCCGGTCTGCGCTTACAGGAGGGAGACTCATCAAAGCGAGTGCACACATTGGTGGTCTTTGTGCTCTCGTTGAGAAGCTCTTCGTCCTCCTCTTGCTCGGTGCGGCGGTGCCGGTTGCTGAAACAGAACAGGAAATGGGTTTAAGTTTACAAAGGTTAAAAACAAGCCGAGTTGTTGGGCCGAATACTCACTCTCCGGCAGAGAGCAGGTTCTGCTTCTCGTCTTTTTTGATCCGTGGACGGCCTGGCTTCATCTTCAGGGGGGAGGTGGGGGTCTTCTGTGCAGCCGGTTGGATGAAATGTGCAAAAAGCTCCGTTTGCTTTAACAGATATTCAAACCTGTTGGTTCGGTCAGTTTGCTGCAACAAACAGGAGGGGAAGTATCTTCACTAATTTACCCAGAATCACAACAGTCCGATATGATACTTCGGCTACACAAAATAATCTATTTACCACTTTCTCCTCATAACCTGGAGTGGAATCTTTAGTCTTAGATGATGAAGAGGAGGATGCATCTTGTGCATCAGCACCACCTTCTGATGAGGATTCTTTTCCAGCATCTGAAGAGTCTGATTTTTCCTGAAGCACAAGATTATAGATTAGGTTTGCTTTGGAATATTTTTTTCATATTTCTAATTCCATAGGATTGACACAGCAAATAAGGTCTTGATGAGGAACAAGACCTCAGCTGCTTTCAATGAAAATAAAACCTTAAAAAATGTATTACATTTACACTAACAATCTGACGTCATGTTTTAAGAGTTATTACTTCAAAAATTAAAAACTGATTATTAGATTCTAAATGCCCTAAATAATAGGCATCATAATTGAAATGTAACAAGTTGAATCAGCTAGTGTAACACAAGACATAAGTTAGTAATCAGATAATTTCATATTGGTTTTAGCATGACTAAATTATCCAATGTACAGTCCACAAAGAGCATAATTCTTATATAATAGCAGCAAATCTAGCGCAGTATTTATTCTTTGTACATTTTTAGTGAATTCTGTGTAGAACTGCTTGGTTGTTTTGTGTTAAAACATGAAATAATTTATCTTCAAATAAAGAAGATAAATTCTTCTTTATAAATGTAATTATTTATTATTTTGTAATAAATAATTACATTTATTACAATAGTAAATTTAATCTCAACATAAACCTACTTAAGTTTAATGGTATTTTAAAAATTTTTTAACTATGGCTGGCCAATAAATCAATAACAAAATATATTTATAGAATGTTGAATTATTTTACTGAACTCAGTATTTTACAAAAAAAAAATCTATTCAGATCAAATTCACTTTAACTGTCACGACTGCTTGGTAGTTAGCCATTATTGTTGCTTCAAACTAACTCTTTATTATGACTTATAATAATAATCATCATCATCATCATAGTAGATTTCACTTATAATGCTTTTGACACCGCAATGAGTATTTACTTATCTGCCGTTATTTCAGTTTTCTCATTTGTTATAAACTGTCTGTTGTCTTTTATGCAAAAAATAACATAAAAATACAAATGCACATTTTGTTCATTTTTTTTAAATTACCATACTCAGTTGTAATTCTTTTTCATACAAATATACCATTTTCAATAACTGCACAGTACTATTTTTGATATGTTGTAAATTTCCCTCCATTATATAGGTTATTCTTATTTTTATATTTCTTATCTTAGTTTTAATACGCATGCTTCTATTTACCTTTGACTTGCTGCTGATGCACCAATTTCCGCCACTTTAGGACAATAAAGAATATTTCTATTTCTAAAACTAAAATGTAGACTATTGTGGCGACTTATGTGCAGATTTCAGCTTTAACTGTGACTTCATTAGAACATAGATTCATACATTTTGAGTTGTTTGTGCTCGTCTAAATATATCATATTGTTCCATAAAAATATCTTATTTGATTACATAGCACAGATTAGCAGGTTAGCTTTTACAGGCATACTGTAGTTTTTTTGGAAGGCCATATGAAGTTAGTAGGATGCCGTTTTGTTTGTTTTGTTTTGTTTTTTTGAAAAACAACAGAAAGTGCGACAGATCCCAGACAGTTAGCAGGCTTTTTCTGCCCAGACTCATTGAAAACAAAGAAACTGATAGGAAAGTTGTCCTCCTCGCTGGTCGAGTTAAAATGTTTACATTCACAAACACCAAGATGACTGCGTGTATTTTACCAGTGAACAATAAATGAGGGGATAATTTGGGTGCAATAGCCTTTGGAGTATAAACACTGCTTATGGGTACGGGTAACGTTAGCTTGAGCGGCCGCTGGACGCCTCTGATGCTGCTAGCTAATTGTAGCACCAGTCGCGTAGAGCTAACTAGCCTGGATACCTCACATTAACACTCACACAGTCAGAATTTAACACAAAGAGGACGGAATAACTTTGTTAGCGAAGAGAGGGTGCATTAACGACAACACTGGTGTGTTTGGAAAACACTTATTCAGTGAAGGGAATAGTTTAAACCGTGTTACCTCCGCTCCTCCGGCTTCTTCAAGTTCCGTTGGTTCTTCCCGCTGTTCAACGCAGTTTTCGCTTTCGGACATTTTGACGGAAATCTCTCTTCGGTTCAGAGATATAGTCGGTTAATTAGTGCCTTAATATATCTTGCTGAAACGGCCGTTAATGTTTTTCCTGAACCTTAACGGGTTTAGTCTCAACTATTGTTTATAATGAAAGACGCGCCGGTTGAACAGCCAGCACGCTAGCAAGGTTTTTCTCGCGCTACAAAGCTACCCGGTAAACGTCTCTCGCGAGACTTGTTAATGCTGCTTTCGCGGACCCTTGAAAATGTCACTCCGGCTGACCTCGTATGACATACACACCGTACAGTGCTGGAAAAAATATGTCACACTTAAATATTTCAGATTATTCCTGTATAAAGATCACCCAAGTAAACAAGCAAGAAGCAAGAAAAGGAGCCAACAAAAAACAGCTTTCAAATTATGATTTAGTTATTCAGTGCAAAAAAAAATCAATTGTTCAAGCCAACCTGTTCTTGAAAAAGTAATTGCTCATTAAACCCAATAGCTTGAATGCCCCTTGAATTCGGGTTTCGAACGTGGAAGGTCATAGGTAAGCTGTAGAAAACATTTTGCATTCTATAGAAATAAAGTGTTTATTTGCACGTCTGGTGTGTTTTGTTAAATTAGTAACACTGTATAACATCTGTTTGTGAACATATTCCTTTGCTGTTCAACGCAAATCAATTTGTATTACTTAGAGTGCATAGTAAAATTAACAAAGCCTACTGGTTATTGAAATAAATACTGTAGATTTAACACTATAGTATATTTATAAGGTACACAAAACAAATTAAATTAAAATAGCAAAAAAATAATATGTAAAAATTAAGGAAGTAAAATTATGACATAGAAAATTACAGTTTCTAACTTTGCACTCGGAAATTCTGGCTTGCGAAGATGGAAATGGAACGCACCATGCGTTTAGTGTGACGTAATTCCTAGAGCCGAGTTCTGAAAGAAAGCATTGGTTGCTGCAAACTATTACTAATTTTATTCTTTTGCAGCAGCAATCCGTATTGCTATTGCTGAAATGAATTAATAACCTGTAAACCAATTAAAGGCAATTCTTTGTATGAATTAACGAGTTTGTAACAAGTCAGTTTTAGACAAAAAATAAAAGCCTAATGTTAAAGTTCATTTAAAAAAAAATGGGCTAATACGTAATATGAACATTTACATGTAAATACATGAGATTAAAGGCAGATGACTAAATTAGGCTGAAATCATTTGTTGGTTGCCAGATTTGTAATTTCAAAATAACATTGTGCTAATCACATTAACTTTGTCATCGTCTTTATAGTCTTTTTCAAAGGATTTTGTAATATAATTTCCATATTTTAAAATAATAAAAAAATTATTCTGACCTCATGTATATTAATTTTTGAAATAGCAATTGTCAAGCTTCCGTAGATATTTAAACATGAAATGGCGAGAGCGCTTGAGTGGAATTTTTAAATATTTGTTTTGATAAAATCCATACAATTGTCATGACGTTTAACCATTAATAAGGAATAAGAATTTTTTCGAATTAATATTACAATGAAGCACATATATACTATAACAGGCATCAGTAAAACAGCTTATTCGTCTAAAGGTCTTTACGATGAAGCTGGTGTCCTGGCTAATTATCTCTATGTAGACTAAATATGTAAGTATAAATGCAAAGTAAATCTAAAGCTTTCTTAGTTACTATATAGAAATGCCCTATTTATTTTTTTAAAACAACAAAACAGTATTAAGAAAAAGTATCTCCCTTTATAAACAACAGTTACGTTTTACGGCAGGGGTGCGTTTTTCAGCACAACACCGGTTGTCGGCAGTTGGAATGACGGTAGTGGAAGGTTAATCAGCTGATTCTGAACGCTCAAATGAAACCTGAATAAAACTGTTTCATCTATCGGGAGATGTTTGACTCGGCCTGAGAGCTTTTACATTTAGTTTGGAATGTGTTGACATGCTGAATTCAGGTAAGTTCAGGTTGATACGCGTATAAATTGCGGGTGTATTGTGGTGGTATTTATGCTAAGTCAGAGTGGTACCTGACGGTTACTCGGCCTGTTTCGTTGCTTTGTTGTTATTATGGTGTGATTACTTTATTTATTGGGTTGGAATGTGGACTACTGCAGGTTCTATAATAATCATTACAGCGTTGGGGTTATATTTTGTCAATAATCTACTATAGCTCCTACTCGTCTATAGGCATTTGTTAAATTTAAAGAAGCAACTAGCATTAGCACGCTAGCTGCCAGTTTCTACAGAACAGAAACAAAACAGCAATTTCTATTGTCTTTCTCCTCCTGTGTAATAAATGAAGCAGACAAATACTGTTCAGTACCAAATAAATAATTTACATTTCTATAGTTACATTGGGCTTTACATATAAATAAGTATTAAATGTTCACATTGGAATACTTAAATAAGGAAATGAGAAAAAAATCTTATAAATGATAGCTACCTGCCTGCTAAAAATATGTTTTTAAAGCTGTAACAGTAAAAACGTATTTGTTGAAAAGCTTACTTGGGTAATTGAACATAACATTTAATAGTTGAAATTATGAAGCAAACCCAAATATAACGCTTAGCTTTGGGTTTCTTCAAAAAAAAAACATATCTATCAAGCTGGGACACTAAAACATAATAAAAAAATTATGTCATCAGATAGACAAAAAAAAAATGCTGGTATTTTAAAGACTACAACAGAAAGAAATAGAGTATCTAGATTTTACCAATCTACTCCACTTATCTCTGTCTCTTAGAGATTAGGGATTTTCTAAAATAAATCAAAGCAAAGCGATCTGTTCTGGAACCTGTTGCCTGGTTTTGTTCAGATCTCACTAAGTTACAGTTGATTCAAGACTTGTGACTTCATGGACTGGTGTGTGTTTGGTTTAAAGAAGGCTGTAGTTTGGTTGTTTGAGACTTGAACGATCTACTAATCCACAGATACAATGTGCTGTTCACTATGCTCTCTGATGTGCCTCCTTGGTTATTGAATGTATACATAAAAAAAAAGAAGTCTAATGACTAATTTATTATCCCGCCAGATTTTTATAGTATAATCACTATTTACCAACTAATCACTTTCTTCCACCCTCTGCAGCTCGACATCATGGACAAGATTCTGGAGGGCCTGATCAGCTCCGATCACTCTGTCCCAGTGAAGAGGGCCATAGTGAAGAAGGTGGTTGAAGCAGCAGAGAATGATGTGACGCAGGAGCAGTGTCGAGCCCTATTCACACTCACCACCCGCCTCATCTTGCTCGGTGACGATGCTTTCCAGAAGCAGATCGGCCTGCAGGTTCTGGAGGCCTACGCTCGCTACCACCGGCCTGAGTTTGAGCTCTTCTTTTGCAAAGACTTTGTGCTCAGTTTACTCCAGCAGGGCTATGGGCAGCTGGAACACAGAGAGGCTGCCATAATCGATTACATCCACTGCTGCCTGCGGCTGCTTATCAGCTGCCCCTCCGTCCTGGAGACCTTTAGTGTCATCCAAGTGGAGGTTTTGAGGATGGTGTGCGAACGGCCTGAGCCAGCTCTCTGCGCCCGACTCAGCACTTTGCTGTCAGACTTTATGCAGTGCATCCCGAGGGAAAAGTCAGGTGTGTTGTTCTGCCAGCAGCTAGTGAGGACCATCAGCTGCTTTCAGTGCTTTGCCAGGGAAGAGCGGGAACTAAGAGAGTATGTAGGCCAGGTGACGAAGGTCAGCACTCTTCTACAGAACATCTGGAAGGCAGAACCAGCCACACTGTTACCTTCACTGCAAGAAGTCTTTGCTATTATCTCCTCCACAGGTAAAGCTACACTTTACTCTGCTAAAATTGTTACAGACTGTTTCTGTTTGTTAAAATTGATAAATGAACTGATATTTTAAAGTAAATACACTGCAAAAATACAACATTTTACCAAGTATTTTGTCTAGTTTCTAGTGCAAATATATTGGTTCACATGAAAAACTAACTTAAAAGTAACTTTTCAGCCAGATATATAAGCTTGTTTTAAGTCAATAAATCTTTTGATGTAGATAAAAAAGTGCTAGTTCTTCTGGCAGATGTTTTTCAATTTTAGCAAGACAATTTTCATGTTTTAAGTGGGGAAAAAATCTGCCAGTGGAACTAGTATTTTTTCTATCTATATTCAAGAATTATTGAGATATTTTTGTCTTAATTCAAGTGTACTAAAATATTTGCACTAGAAGCTAGACAAAGATTCTTGGTAAGATTTTGTGTTTTTTCAGTGTATGACTTTAAATGCTCTAAAATCTTGAGTTAATACAGGTCAAATAGTGTATAGGATATTTTATTTTTGTGTTACCAACTGAAACCGCAGATATATTCACAAATTGGTATTATTCATAAAATTAAACAGGGAATAACACATCTGAGATTTTTGTAGACCACAAATACATGATGAATCGTGCTTCCACCGCTGTTTTTTTTACAGTTTGGCTATTTATTGTGTCTGAAGATTTTAATTGGTCTAGATGTTAAGAAGTCTCTAAATAGAAACATCTCATAAGCTACAAGGAAAATATTAAAATGTTTTATACAGAAAAATGACTCGATGTTGTTGTTCTTTCAGACCCATCCTTTGACCCATCTATTGCCCTGGCTAGTCTGGTCCAGCACATCCCTGTCCAGATGATCACTGTGCTCATCAAGAGTCTCACCACAGACCAGAACGTCAGAGATGCAAGCATGACCAAAGCTCTCAGCCGGTAGCTTAATGTCTCTTTATTCTGCACTTATATTCAACACTTGTAAGCTATAGGATGAAAGCATGTTCTAATTTCAGTGTGTAATATGCAATTTATGCCTGTTAACACTTGTTTTTTGTGTGTTTTAAAGAATGATCGACTGGTTGTCTTGGCCGCTGGCCCAACATGTGGATACCTGGGTCATTGCTCTACTGAAAGGACTGGCTGCTGTTCAGAAGTTTACCATCCTTATAGATGTCACTCTGCTGAAAATTGATCTGGTTTGTAAAACTTCCCTGGTTTATGGTTCATTGTAGATGAGGTTGGATTTAAATATTATGTTACAAATGTGTGGAAAAGATTAGTTAATTATTGTAATTCATATTTATTGCAGGTTAATCTCATTGATTTCATATTTTATACCTTTTATGACGTGTGTTAAAGAATTTGACTTTGGTTTGACCTAAATTTAATCTATAAATCTTTGCTTTCTGTTTATTTTGACCTACAGGTATTCAACCGTCTGTGGTACCCTATTGTACGGCAGGGGGCGCTATCCGTGCTTTCCCACATGCTGTTGAGCTTCCAGCACTCTCCTGAGGCCTTCCATTTGGTAAGAGGTCCTCTGTCTCCTCACAGCTCATTTCCTTCTCATGTGACCAGATTGTTCTCTCATTTTCCTTCTGTGCTTGCTTAAATTACTTCGAGGCCACACAAACCCTCCTCAGTAATTATCTGCAAAGCATTTTAAATGCCAAGCAGTGGCCCTTGAATCAGTTTAATTAAAACCTAAAAAATGCAAAATGATCAGCTGAACTCTCCGTGGAGGTCCTGATGTTCATCTCCTTTCTGGTTGACCATGTTGCTCATTTGATGTGAAAATTTTAGCTTTATCGTCCAGAATTTATTGTTTTTATTTCCTAATTTCCCGTTTTTTCCCTTTCAGGTTGTTCCACACGTGCGCTCTCTAGTTCAGACTCTAAACACAGACGGTCTCCCCACCAGTCAAACCTTCCTGCTCCAATTCACTGAGCTTATACACTGCATGATGTACCAGTACTCTGGCTTCCCTGACCTCTACGACCCCATATTGGAAGCCATAAAGGTGAAGAACTGATGTTTATGTTGGTATTTTTAATTCAAATCAAAAAAGACTGCTCTGTAAATAAGGCCAGCCTTCAGACACATCTGCATTAATTATTCCGTATTCTCTTTCCAGGATTTCCCAAAACCTTCAGAAGAGAAGATCAAGTTGGTGTTGAATCAAAGTGCCTGGACATCCCAGTCAAATTCATTTGCTTCTGGTTTATTGAGGCCGGCTGGGAAGTCTGAGACAGGAAGGACAGGTCTGATCAACCTGGGGAACACCTGCTACATGAACAGCATCATCCAGACCCTTTTTATGGCAACAGAGTGAGTCACTCAGTCACACCAACACACATGTCAAAGCTGAGAATGTGAAGAATTAAACTTGAGTTTTTGCTCTCAGTTTCAGGAGGCACGTTTTGTCTTTACATCTAAATGGCTCCAACACAGTAATGAAGAGGCTCCAGCTCCTTTTTGCCTTCCTGGCACACACACAGGTCTGTTATGTCTTGACTAATGAAATATGTGTGAAGTTAGTGGATGTCAACATGAGTTGTGGATGTGTGTTTTGGCCTACAGAGGGCAGCGTACGCTCCCAGGAACTTCTTGGAAGCATCTCGTCCTCCCTGGTTCAATGTGGGCTCGCAGCAGGACTGTTCAGAGTATCTCAGATTCCTTCTAGAAAGGTACAGTGAGTCTCCAGCGCTCCTCCTTATGCTTAACTGTTCCTGTAGTTTTATTTTTTGATTAAAGCCAATTAAAATAGCAACGATGCTGTACTGATTGTGGAAACTTGCATTGTTTTCATACACCTTGAACTCACCCTGCATTACAACCACAAACTTCCCCTTGTTTATGTGTTCAATTCAAAAATTTTTATTTTTCCAAAAGGGAAAGTAAATGTTGTAACTCATATAATCCAAATACCTTAAAAGATTTGTTGATGATGGCAGTGCTGCAGGTAGGAAGGATCTCCGGTAGCACATAGTCTTGATAGTGCCATTTTCGGGCCTTTTGATCAGTTACTCAGTAATTGAGTTTTACCAAATACTTTTTTACTCTTACTTGAGTAAAAATATTTTGAAGTACAGCTACTCATTTATCTATAATCTTTGGTTAACTCTACTAATGCCAAGTGTACTCGTATTTTTAAGGTTGCACGAAGAGGAGAAAACGCTTCACGTTCTGCAATCAGCCAAGCCCACAGTTGCCTCCCTGGTTGATCCGATCAGCAGAGACCCAACAAGTCCAACAACTTCTGAAGACCGCAAGGACTCCCTTATGGTTGAAGCGGAGAACCAATGTGCAAACGATGGAAGGACTTTGATAGAGCGGATGTTTGGTGGAAAGCTGATTACAGGCATTCGGTGCATGCAGTGTAACAGCATCTCCGAGAAAGAAGAGCCTTTTACAGACTTGTCTTTGGCCTTTTGTCCGTCTTCTTCCTCTCAGGGCAGTCCCAAAGCAGAGAGACCTACAGAAGAAGGCAAAGTGCTCTGTCAGGGATCTGTCAATGGTGGCAGTGAAGCTCCTGAATCAAGTAATCTAGCTGCTAATGTTCAATATGAGCCAGTGACGAACGAACCCCCTCTGTCTGTTCCTGACCTGGTGAACTATTATCTGGCTCCTGAGATCTTGGACGAAGACAATGCATACTTTTGCGAGAAGTGTGTTTCCCTCCAACGAGCTGAGAGGACCATGAAGGTGGTTTCTGCGCCCGAGTACCTCATCCTCACGTTGCTCCGATTCTCTTACGATGCCAAAAGCCATATCCGCAAGAAGATCCTAGATAACGTCATCATCCCACCAGCCCTGAGACTTCCTGTCCATGCCTCTGGGACGCCAGTGCAGTGGTCCTCCGCCTCCTCGTCTCCTTTGCAAGTTGATTCTCCGGAAAGCAGCGAGAACCTGGCTAAGAAACTCAAACCTTCACAAGGAGAAGAGGAAGAAGAGAGGAAGTTGAGGTTAGATGAAGCTGAGAAGATGACCAGAGGAAGAGAGACTTCAGTCCAATCAGTGCCCTATATGCTCAGCTCTGTCGTGGTGCATTCTGGGGTTTCCTCGGAGAGTGGCCACTACTACTCCTACGGACGAAACATCAACGGAGCGGATGGGACGCAGCACCCAGCGGGTCTCTCTCCTGTCAAACAGGATTCAGCGAGCGACCAGGCCGCTTGTAGCCTCTGCACATCAGAACAAGGCGACTCATTACCCAACACAAGCCAGGAGGCGAGGGACTGGCTCCTGTTCAATGACAGCAGAGTGACGTACACTTCCCTACAGTCAGTACAAAACATCACCAATCGCTTCCCCAAAGACACAGCCTATGTGCTCATGTACAGGAAACAGGAGCTGCCAGAGTTGAACAGAAACGAGGGACAAATGGCAAATGGAATGAGACTTAGTGCTGAGCCTCCCCTGCAGAAAGAGCTGCTGGATGCTATCATCAAAGACAATAAGCTGTATTTACAGGTAATTCTCACAGATTTGCATTACTTTGCATTGCTTTTGCAAAGTTGCAACTAGGGCTGTTAGGATTCATCAAATGATTGAAATTTTGAAATTTCTCAGGGTAAATTATCTACCTCCAGGTTTTGTTAAACCTGCAGTATGCAACTTTTATAAAATGTGTTTTATACATATTTGTAAGTATGGAATGAGATGGATAATCTGTGGAAAAAAAATTGAGCTCCTCTGCCTTCTCCCATTGCTAACTAGAAACAGCCAATCAGAACCAGGAAGAAGGTCTTATCACTGTTAATCAGACCCATTTGTGCACCGTTGCTCTCTGCTATGATACAGCTTCTCCCTGTCATGAATGCTAAGACCTAGTTGGCATGACCAACGATGACGGTGGATAAACGGTTTTTCTATAACTGTAAGTTGTTTCTCCTCCATCAGCACATTTAGCAGCATATTCATGCGGTTGATTGACAGCACTAGCTCTGATTGGTTGTTTTTCTTCACATGGCAGTAGCAGCACAGGGAGGAAGTGGAGGAGCTTGACCTTTTCAGATTATCTATCTCATTTTATGATGCCACGACATGGTGATAGTTTTAACAAATATGTAAAAAACAAATATAAAACATATATAAAAACATTTATAAAAGTTATGTACTGCAGCTATAAATTATATTTTATTATTCAGCGCACTGCATTCCAGCATTCCAATATTTGTGTTGCGCAACACTCTCACTTCCGGCAATAAGCTGTTGACGAATCTTAAGTGCTAATAGCAGCTATGGAGGGAGAAGGTGAGGGTCAGAAAGAAGCACCGCCAAGGGAGACACAAAATGTCTGATCACTTTAAACTAAATAGAAACGAACACACAGCTCAGTACGTTTACTGCAAAATGGAATTGGTGTTTCACAAAGCAGAGCCTCGATGCTCCGTTTTCCAACATTTCAGCAAGAAGCATCCATTATATCCATTGAGCTCACTGGTGCCTGCTGACTGGTGACATTTATGTTCCCTAAGAAAAAAACAAACTTATCTTAACTTATCTGTGATTGTTAGTAGAATCTGGCATGTGATACATGTACAAGGAAATGCATGTAGCAACTTGCTGATCAAAAGCGATCTAGAGAGAAACCTGTTTTATAAAAGTTTTTTCATACTTCAAACTTGAGACTACAAGTGAAGTGTAAAATACAAGGCATTTGTTACTAATTCCTCAGTTTAAGTCAGTTTTTTAATTTTTAAAGATTAATTTGAAATGTTTTATTTCTCATCTGTTTTTGCACTTTATAAAACAGTTTTTTCCATACATCAAACTTGAGACTAAAAATGACTTTTGAAACCTTTGGTATTTTCCATAGTAAGTTTTCCTATTAAAAGTTAACTGTACTGGTTTTTTACTAGCAGTTCTCTTTCATATATTTCTTTTGCTAGCTGAAGTAGCTCTTACAGAACAGGACACTTTTTTATTCAGTAGCTCGATTAATCGTCAGAATGCTATCAATAATCATTTACAACAGCCCTAGTTGCAAATACACATTTTAACGTATTTTATAGGAATTTTGTAGAGTTGGGCAAGATGGCTGAAAAACCTATCATCATTGACAATAATCAGATACCGATAATTGTCAATTAGTTTTGTTGTTTTAAGTATCTGAAATGCTGCCAAACCTACGATGTGACCTTTCCTGTTCTATCCACAGTTTCCTTTCGAGCTGTTGGACTCATTTGCTCCCTTCACTGCACGCCATTGTTTTTTTTTTTAAGCGGTTATGAGGCATGGTGGCGATACCTGAAACTGCTCCTATGCAAGTTACTCAACAAGTTATTGCTAGGTAACAACAGAGTGAGTGAGTTGATGTAACCAAAGAGTGAGTGAGTCAGTTGATGTCAGGAACCCCTGAAAGGTTAGCATGGCTAACAGCTAAAGCCTTTCCTACAACTACATCTCCCAGAATGCTGTGCAGTTCTGGATCGGCGTTTAGTGAAATTACTGAACATTCTATCTGACATATTTTCTATTGGTACTGATCACATGTATATTGCGATATATAATGGTGTTTATTTATTGCCCAACCCTGGGATTTTGTTTTGTTGATCAAATCAAAGCATAAAGAATAGGGGAAGTTTTGCACATTTTCCAGAATTTGCGTGTATTTGTATTTGGTGCCTCCAAAAAAAACTACTCCTTCTATGCTGATTTAAATTTTTTAATGTTTGCCTCCATCATCTTTGCACATGTACACACTTACATTTTGTTCATGCTCTTTCTTAGGAGGTAGCACATGCTTAGCCAGAATAAATAGGGGAGATTGAAGGGGAATCTGTGAAAATGTGGTTTGAATTGGAATCCATCCCACACTCATCAGACTTGTATTTGTAAAAAGAAACTGAAAAAGGGTCATTTATCTTCCACTTCATAACTTTGCACTGCTTTATGATGCAAAGTGGGGAAAAAAAAGCTCAACGAGTTTGATTACATTTGCAAGAAAGTGTAAGTGTGAAGTGAGCTGTAATTATGCTTACCACTGATTTAGAAGTTTGTGGGCATGTATTTGGAACAACTGCTTACTTTTCATTTTCAACACACAATCGACTTAAAACATCATTTCCGCTTCTCTTCGCAAGTAAGATTTTATCATTAAAGTGGAGGATTAATCCAGGTGGAACGTAGCAAACAGAAACTGAGCCGCAGACTAGATTGATTTATGTATTCTGGTACTCCTCGAGTGAAATTCAGACTCTTCTACTCAAAGATGTGAGGTGTAATTTCACAACTCACTGAGCTGTGGTGTGTTAAACTATAACTCCACTGAATTCGTGTAAATAACTTTGATGCATCTCCTCTAGAGGGAGCTATAACAACATGATGTCCTTTGGAACGCCTGCACTGTTTCTTAAAGAGTTTATTTGTCTGTATTTCCAGGGTACGTTTTAAACTTAATCAAGCTTGGTAAAATATTTGTCTGTCTCCTTGGCAATAAACAGGAGCAGGAGCTCAGCGCTCGGACCCAGGCTCTTCAGGCGTCTTCGTCTTCCTGCTCATTCAGGCCAAACGGTTCAGATGACAACAACCCACCAGGGAGCTGCGGCCCATCTGGAGGAGGAGGAGGAGGGGGAGGCTTCAACACCATTAGCAGACTGGTCTTCTAAAATGAAATAAAATGCAGAGGGAGACCCGCATGAACTGGGGTTGACTGATCACATGAGAGGCTCAACAGTCATCTGTACAGAAAAGAAGAGCTCTGCTATAATTTAAATGTTTTCACACACTGAATATCAGGAAACTGGCTCTGATTATTAGTTTTCTTACATCCAAAGAGATGGATAAAAATGTTTTCTTTTTTCATTTTTTTAATCATCTAATGATTTATATTTCTTACTTTTAAACCCTGGAGAACACATTTTTAAATGCAGTTGAAACCAGCTCTTTACATACAGTATAAAAAGACAACTTTTTTTTTTCCATTAAGGTCAGTCAGGATTACTAATTTTTTCTAATTGCTAAATTGCAGAACAATGAGTAAAATACATGTTTTTTACTTTCTTCAAAGATGTGTACCTATTACCAGTAATTGGTAAAAGTGCTTTTTTTAACCATATGATTGGTTCCAACATTCTTGATTTCCCTCCACAAACTTCTCACCATAGTTGCTGGAATGTTTGCCCATTTCTCCTGTCAGAACCTGTCTGAATCGGTTTGGTAAATTCTGTTCTCACACCCACTTTTCCAATTCTATCTACATATTTTCTGTGTAACTTAGAGATACAATCTCCAATTCATCAATTCATTGTCCTTTAGTCACTTTGAAACTATTTAAGCATTTGGAAGACCTGTTTGCATCCAGATTTTTAACTTTAAATCTATTTTGTAAATTGCACCAGTCCCACCAGATATGATGCTGCCACGTCTACACTCCTTTTTCCCCCATAAAAAACTAGTGATGGTTATTATGGCTAACACTTTCATCTTAATTTGATCAAAAAAGCGTTTCTACCAGATTTAAAGTCCTTTCCCCTGAGTCCATGTATTGGTTTTGATCTGGCTTTTTACGTTATTTTTAGAGTAATGACTTCTTCCTCTCTGAATGGCTATTCAGTCCATGTCTGTACAGGACTAATTTCACCAATTTTAAATTAAATGTTGAGCTTTCACAAACTGTTTAAAGGCAAAACAATTTTAGTAGCTGTAAATATATTACTTTAGAGAAAGTAGTAAAAGTGTTATTTAAAAAAATATTCCTTCCTTAATTTAGATCATTCTAGTGGAAATAATATAAAAATATCAAAAATAAAACAGGAACTGATTTGATGTCGGTGAGAAAAAAAGTTGTCTTTTTATACGGTCCATGTAAATATCTTGTTTGAACTACATATATATGTATATATATATATATATATATATACATATATATGTA
>CAEGAE010053250.1:0-10677 GCA_903067095.1 Girardinus metallicus
TCTGATAGAATGAAGCTACTGAAGTGATACCTGAAGTGTGTTTATTAAACACAAGAAGAATAAATCTTCTGGTTGAAGGAAGTTCAACGTGTGTCTCGTCTTTCTCATACCACAGAAGATGGTTCTCTACATTACCCTCAGCCATCCAAGGTTGCAGGGTAACATAACATAAAGAATAGTTTCTTCATATCTGTTTTACAGCAGATCTGAAGCAGACACTTAATGCTGGTCCCATGTTCAATCTAGTCTGTAATTTTCTTCATTTTGTCTTTGCACCATAATCTTTAGAGCAGTCCCCAAAACAGAACCACCCGTCAGTGTCACCTTGATTAGCCGTTTTTAAGGTCACTGGCTCTGATGTTGCTGACAAACAAATAGCAGAAGAGATTTAAGAACAGATTTAGAAAAGCTCTGCATCATTTTGCTCCAAACGCTGAAGGACCCAGACGTCCTCAGGAAGTGCAGTCTGCTCTGTTTTGTCTCTGTTGCATCTTCAGTTCAGTTTGTTGTTCAGTTCAACACTGAGAATCAAAATGGTCGTTGCTTGTAACAGTTTTTGCAGGGTTTATGGTAATACAATATTCATAACTGTGCAGCTTTTATAAAATCATGGCATAATATTTTATATTCATTTAATGGAACTATAGCAAAAAAACAAAACACTAGAAGGAATTTTTTGTTCCATCCACAAATACTTGAATTTGTGGATGGATTTGTGAAAGAAATGTATGTCAAAATTTTTTGTTTCTCATTACCAGTTGAAACTTTTGATTATTGGTGGAAAAATGTCAACTCCTATTCTCAGGCAATTTTTAATTTCAGCATCTTTATGTACCTTTTTATAATTCAGTTAAAAAATGCTTTACTGATCCCAACAAGAAATTAAATGTTGTAAATGTTGTAACTGAAGTTCTTGATGTTTTTATTTTTTACCAGGCTCCTTCCTTGATGCTCATGAAGCTCAACCCACTTAACGAGAGGTTTCCAATCAGACACGTTAATCTGATTTCCAGTCGCAGGCAGGTGAGTGAAGGTAAGTTGGCAAGATGATTTAGACTAATAGTAAATTTTCGAGGGTAAAGCAATCCCAGTGGTGTTTAAAACAGGACTGGTCAGGTGGAAGGTTGAAGTGAGCTCCAGGTTTATGAGTGTAATGACACAAAGAGACAAAATGTTTGGAAGAAACAACCCTGAAAGCAATGCACAAGCAGAGATGGATTACTGCTACTTTAATTGGAACAATCTGGCAAAGCCGGATAGTCCCACTGGTCCACTTGTACCGAGACAAGATGAGCAGACCGACTCCAGGGAGGAGCTGAAAAGCCTATAACTTGAATCCAAATCATGTGGTGGCTTTGCCCCAAAGTTAGAGCCAATAGTTGGAGATTAAGAGGCAAATAAGAAAAGCTTAAAACCTGGAGAACAAAGAGGGGAAATTAAGAACTCACAAGAAATGCTTTAATACAGTTCATACAAAAAATAAAGTAAAGGTAGATTGAAGTTGACAGAAGCAGAACAACAATCTGGCAAAGACTGGCGCCAGATCCTCGGCTGACGAGATGTTTTGCAGAAGAGCCGACGTGCGGCAGCTGTGCTGGGACAGAGGTGATTCTGGAGGGGATTTCTCCACAGCCACTCGTGCCAACACACAAACGGGCAAAGGAAACAGCTGCCAGCATCTTCCTGATGAAACGTTTGTGTTTCTCTCTGATTTGTTAATTTATTGCATTACTTCAGTTCTTTCATAATCATCAAGAATTGTCTTTCTTTGCAACCCAAGAGCAAAACATCTTTTCCAGGATCTTTACTGAAAAACACAAATCACAGAATCTTACGAAAGGCTTTCAGAAAATTAGCAAAATTCCACAAAATCAGCCAATATCCTAAGTTATTAATGTTATTTCAGTTTTTCTCTGTTATCTACATTAACTCTGAGTTAATGTACATAACTAATTATATACACACCTCTCCAGTAAAACATTTCTTGAAGTAGAGCAAACTTTACACACTGAGAAAAATGGTTTCATTTTTATAAGCGGCATTTTTTTGTCAGTAAAGTTTCTAATAACCGACAGTAGATGTTTGTATGTTATATAACTTTATGGTGTGAGCAGATTAATTGTCAGTAATGTTTTCATAAGACTGGATTCAAACGTTCCTAAAAACAATACCCCTGTCACAGTTTTAAACCAGCTTATCAGATGTTTCTTCACAATATGCATCATTTCTCTGTGTAATATGGAAACCTTCACAATCATTTTCAACTTTGTTTTCTCATCAGCTTATGAGCAGCATGAAAAGATTCAAGTGGGACGTTTTTCTCGTGTGTGGGCACTGGGAGCAGCAATTTTAGTGCTTATTTTAGCAACTGCACTCCACATTTTTTGTTGATTATTGTGGAATGATCACACCAGCTTCCAGTAATCACTGCATAGTTACACCACAAACTCTGTGCCACAGTTTGTGCTTTTGCCTCGTCCTCCTCCCTCTTCAGTGCCAACTATCGCTGGTTATGTGTGTTTCCTCCCAGCAGGGAGTCGTAGTCCACAGGCAGGTTGAGACGTTGGAACGAGCCCAGAGTGGCTCAGCATGAAGGGTTCTGAGGTGGTCGGTGTTGTGTTGGATGGTGGGGGGGTATTTTTCTCTAGAAAATGAGGGAGAACGATTGGAGACCTACAGCGACCTTTTCCTCATTTTCTGTTAAAAACATAAAACACTCAAAAATACATGCATTCAAGGAGACATAATTAGATGCATGGAAGGACATGCTCAAAAATAAATGCTGCTGGTATAACTTTGGTTGTAGTAGTATTCCTGTTTTTTATTCTAATTGTTTTGGCCTGTTCAGTTTCCTGACTGAGTCACATATAACTTTTTATGCTGTGAATTTAATCAAATCTGCAGGGCAACAAGGGAAATGCCTCATTCAGCCCTCTATGTAAATCAATCTGCTTTTGAAACCACAAGGCAACCAGACGGACTGAACTGTCTGAGCTGGACAGGACGCAGCCAAACATGCATGGGAAGTTTGCTTTGTGCTTGGAAACTGACTGTAGTTGTGAACAAACATGTTTACCAAAGACTTATGTTTGTACTTGCATAAAAATGTAATTTTTTTATCCCTATCGGGCCAAAAAGCTCCTTCAAAGTTAATGAAACAACTTTTGGACCTGTGCTTGTTAAGCACATGCATAATATCTTTAATTAGGCCAATGGCATAGATTATTTTCTCATTTTGAAGGTTGTTTGCTTACTGCATTTGATTATTATTCTCTCCTGTCTAATGTATTTATGTTTCTGTGTATTTGAAATGCTCTTACCTGCCTAAGGCCTGCAGTTAGCACAGAATGTGAATGCTGTGTGCAAGTATTTCCAGCAGAGTATATTAAAAATGTGGTTAGTGTGCAAACACTGTGTAATTGTCATATTTAGACCAAACTCAATGTTATTATTCACTTTCTGGGTATTTTCCTCCCTGGTCTATCATTTCTTGAGATAAAATATTACATTTCAGCCTGTGAAATGCTCACGTCAGTCAACCGGTCATTCATTTACCTCATTTGTGCCCTCAGTCATGGTGAAAGCCAGCGTTAGTCGGCCAGCTCTCTGAAGACAGACAGCCATTATTTGACTGGGTGAAAGGTCATTAATCAGTCATTTACTTCTATCTCTTTACCCGCCTGTGTGCTTTTAGCATTCGGTGGCTTTTTCACTGCGCAGTCAAGTGTAGTAAGAGTTCAGTAATGAAAATTGAGACCAGAGATAATCTTACTTTGGGTCACACAAAAATCAAATTAGAGCTTTGCAATACTTTGACATGTTTAACTGCCAACTCTCATCCATGTGAAATGTCCCAATTATTTCAGTTAATCATCTCTAAGCTTCTTTATACTTTCCATGAGACTAAAGCTGGTGAAATGTATAAAATGTGTTTAAAACCCAGTAATAATTACAAAATGAAGGTACCTGCAAAAGGCACTTCGGAGGATATTTGGCCAGAAACAAGATTTTAAATGCAGGGGATTATTAGAAGCTGTGAGGGAAGATAGTCGAGACAAACTCAGCTGTAAGAAGTCAGTCAATCCATTACAGATGATGCAATCATTTTATAAGCTTAGAAGAAGCACAATGACTTGGTACTCGTCCTGAATATTTTATATTGACGTCGGGCTTAAGAAAACAGACTCCACGTCTCTTGAGTCTGTTTTTATGCTTGGAGGACATGAAAGCCTGGATGGGTTGAATTTTTAAAACTCAATGAGGAAAAGACAGAAGTTATGATATTTGGTAGTTCCATTGATTGATGCTCTTTGGCTTATTATTCAGTTGATTTAGAAAGATACCAGTAAAAACAACGCTACCCCTGGTTCTAAGTCAAATCAACGTTTTTCAGTGTCGGATCAGTATGGGCGGAAATCAAATCTATCTCCATCTTTATCGTAAGGGAAAAAGTGGATGGGTGCCTCCCTGCTCCCACTCTGAGGTTGCCAAATACCAAGCACAAGCTTAGCGGAGCAACAAAGCTGTCATAACTTTAAGGATTTCTCAACTCAGATCCATATGAAGGTAAAGTTGCTGTTTCGGTTCTGAATTAAAAACTCTGAGGTTTCTGAGAAGAGAGGAAAAAAAAGCTCTAATCACCAGATTAGAGCTTCTGTTGCTCAAGCTGCGTATCAGATCCCCATAAATGGACGTCGCCTTTGAATCGTGCCTCCAGAATGCGCCAACAGCTCCATCCATATTTCAAACAGACTTGCCTGGTGGTTGCTGCACTTGATGTCAGAATGAGTTACAATGTCGCACGTTGAGAAGAGACATCTCCACAAGATACCCCTGATTTACTTCTCTGATCCAGGCAATTGAACATCTGCCACACGAATACTAATGAAATCCTAAATGAGTTGCTTGGTAAAACCACTGTCATCGTTATAATTTGTTGCACTGCTTCTATCAATTTTGCTGGTGTGAAAATGGTTCTAAATTACTGCTGTTAAAAGCAAAATGACATCATTTTCTGCCCCAGCTGCATAATTTCTCTAAACTATATAAACATTCACAGTAGTTACATTTATTTGCCATAAATAGAGAAGTGTAGAAATTCTGCCCACAAACAGAAACACCAGCGGTTTTAGTAAACTCTCTGTAAGAGTCAAAATAGTTTGTCTTAGGTCTATTCTGTTCTGTAGTGTAATATGTTTTGGTTTCCAAAATATTTCTATAGCGCTTCAATGTTGACATCATCATCTAAAAGTAGCCCAAAGGACATGTTTTCCAATCTGAAGATGTTTCTACAAATATCAGTATTAAATCAAAGTGGTTTAACCTCCATTTCAGGATCTGCACGTTTTGCAAAGCTCTCAAAAACAAGACCAGTTGAACTCCACCAGGTTTTGACTCATCCATTTGTCAGAAATGGAAAGTAAATTCATATCTGCATTGATTCAAAGCAACTTCAATACTTTATTGGCAAGGTCATCCTTAAAAGGAAAATAAAGGTTTGGACAAGCAAATCTCCATGACAACACTGTCGGCTGAGTTTGTCATGAATGAATGATGATCAGAAGCTCAGACACTAAAATAACCATTCAGATGGAAACAGAAGACAAATCCAGAGAGACACACGGATCTACAACAATAGAGTCTCACTTCAGAATGAAACAGGTTCAGTAACAAACAGATGAAGGTTTTCTGCTGTCTGCTTTTGTAACTGGTATGAACACACACACCTTCTATCTTTGTAAGTTGACTAATGATCAGTTTTGAGGATCATCTTGGCATCTTCTGTTTTAACATTCTAATCAGGCTTTAGTGAAATTAACAAACTACATTTATCTATGGAGCTACAGGACAATATGCTCTTTGAACTATTTAACATTTCACTGTATTTCACCAACAAATGTCGGTGGGTTTGTATGTGATAGAATGACAAAGTGGTGCAGAATTTTGAAGTCAAAGGAAAATAAGAAGTAGTTTAGCTGGTCACCAACACTGGAGTGGTTGAAGAGACCTACAACCAAGGTGGTCATCTATTGAGAAGACAATTAGTCATGTAACCCACAAATAGTTTTTATGGAAAAGTGGCCAATAAAAGATATTGTTGAAAAATGCCATAAGAATTAGAAGTTCTTGTAGAGAACACAGAAAGCAAATGGAGAATGGGCTCTTATCAGATACAACCAAAAGTCAACTAATTGTGTAACTTCTGTCTGATACATTCTACACTTTGGGACAGACAGGAAACCCTGGACATTAATTGAGTTGATTTGTTTATGGATGGAGCCGCAAACAGCAATACAGTAAAAAAGCCAGTTAGAGGCTGCAGAAGACCTACGACTGGGACTGAGGTCGATTGAGGCCCTGTGTGTTAGAATCCATGTGCTGTTTTCTGTTTGTGAGACAACTGTGGAAAACTGACAAAAAAACTACTATTGAATTGTAAGCACTTTGTGAAATATTATCTGTCCTTAATGGGTATATGTATGGGATAGATTTTTCTTGGTCTGTGCATTACGGTTCTCATTAAGCCAATGATATGTGGTCCATTATCCAGATTCATACATTCGAAGAATTGAGCTAATAACCTCTAAAGTACACAGGAAAAAGATAAATTCTTGTAAACATGTAGCAATGATTATACCCCTAACTCTGATCCGACGTGCCCAGTGAGTGTTTGTTTAGTGCATTGTGAATACAGGCTGAAATAAAGCTGACCCTGACAGAGCTGCGAGTGGAGCTGCTGCTGCCTGAGCACCACTTTATGTCTCATGAACACAAATCATGTAAACGGAGGCAGCTGACAGGATGAACCATTACCATTCCTGCAAAAGCCTCCCTATTGATCTATTATCAGGATCCAATAAACAAAATGGTGATGGACGGTTTGACATGACGTGGCGCTAAAGAAAAACAACATTCTCCCAAAGGGTTTTCCAACAAAAACACAATCACGCCTCACCTGCCTAGTGCATCGGGAAAACACTGCAATTACATTCCGCATGCAGAACAAATGACACAGTTTTACAGCCCATTAGTTACGTCAACGAAGAGTAGCACGAGGAAGGTGTAAAAGCTGCTCTAGTAGTTTTAAGGGCCATTTTACCAACCTCATGTGATGACAATTTTTTTTCATTCTCTTAGTTTCATGCAAACACCCAATCAATTAGGTGCAGGAGCCTGATGGAGGCCACTCTGCCTTGCAGTTATATTCATAATTTTACGTTTTGTCACATTAGCACCAAAAACATTGTATTCTCTGAAGGAAATTGTTGGCTAGTTTGTAAATTCAAGGCTGGACTTTGACAGGACCATTCTTACGCTTAGCACTACCACACAAGCTAACATCTACAGTCCTCCTTAACTCCACTCTTGAAGGTTCAGCCAATATGCACCAAGGAAATAAAATGGCTAAATGGTGCACTGATATCCTGGGTGTTTCAGCTTCCAGAGATGCATTTTCTTCTGAATAATTTAGATTTGCTCAACAAAGAAGTCAGCAAATGGGTTATTTTTTTGTGAAAAAAAAAAAAGGGAGTTAAGCTTCACAAAAAACTCCATGAATACTGAACCATGAATACTGAACCATGAATATGTCTGCTGTATTTGCTCAGGCAAACATAAGTACATAGTCTGGCCTTCCCCTAAAGCATGGATCTGCTTCCTAACACCTCCTAATGCAGGTGATATCAGGCAAAATGACAAATGAAACACAAATAAGGCAGATATAGAAAATATAATGTTGATATGACTAATCGTACTTTCTTCAGAAATAAGCAAACAGATTTGTTTCATTTCTTTTTAGTGTTTTTCCGGGAAGGCAACAATAAGCTGCTGCTGCAAGAAATCCAGAGTGTTTAGTTAGCAAAGGTTAATAAAAATAACTAATTGTGTCAGAGACAGATAATTATGATGCCCTTTCCAGTTTCAGGGTCTCACTAATATAGTTTAAAACGCATCTTTTATTCAAAATGTTTCCGTCCTGTAGCGTTCAGTTAGCCGTTGTTTGTCTTCCTCTCAGTTTGACCTGATGAAGACTTCTGGTTCTGCGGTGCAGAGTTACACAAACAGCCTGAAGTAAACAAACCGTCTTACTGATTTTTCTCTTCGAGAATTCCTCCAATTGTTCTTTACTTCTCAGAAAATTCAAGAAACGGATAAATCTGGCTCTTCTTAAGCTGAGACCATTAATAAAACTTATACATATTTTACGTTTTTCTTCACCAGCAAAGACGTAGCTCCATTTCTGCATAGTTATTAAACTACATGAGAATCCATGCATATCATCACTGTAGGAGGTGCACAGTTTAATTCAGCAATATTTCATTAGGTTGGGTGTGTTTATGCCAGAAGAGTGCACAGACTGTAACGGTTCCTACTGTGCAGCCAAGTTGGAATACCAGCCGTTTGAAATGAAAGTTTTCACATTTTGCTCCCTCTTCGCTGCCATGTTGTCAACCTTCAGCTTCATTTGTTCCCTTTTCTCCTGTATTATACTCACACTCAGTTTTATTTCAGAAAAAATCAATATGTATTAATAGTAATATTATTAGAAGTAGCAGTACATGGTTCTAATGGACAGATGCCACCACATCATCTGTCCCACTTTCTCCATCTGTCAGTTTTAATAATACTAAACCTGGTCAGTGTGTAATATAATACAGTGATTTCAGTTAATCTCAAAATGCAGATTTGTTAAACGTTGAACTGAATCATTTGCTTTGAGTTGTTCACTTCACAGCATTCCCTCCCCCTAACAGAGATTCTTGAATTATTCCAATCCCTTTCCTCCTACATTCGTCTTTTTTATATTTTTATGCTTAAGCTCTTGGTACCTTTATTTATTAGAAACCCAAAGGTAAATCTTTATAATAGCGCTGTCAGGATTAATGTCAATACTTCTTATTTGCCAGATTACTTTGCTACATGCCATAATGCCTTGATCCAGCCTGAGTAAAGAAGTAATTTATTCACTCAGATGCTTAATACAACACATTCTTTCACACATAAAAATAACTAATGCTGTCAAAATTATCATCCATGTCATAACAAGACTGTTTCTCAGCAGCCCTGGTTCTACAAATGAACACACTTAAAAAACTTCACAAGCTGTGACGAAGGAAATATTACAAAATAAAGCTTAACTGCTGTTATGCTATCAATATTATAAATAGCTGACATTAAATCAGATCAGAATTCTCCATTACACACTTTGACCAAAAATCTAAATTTTAGTATTGAAAACTGCATGTTGCTTCAATGGGCCATTGTTCCTAAATTGTGATTTCCAAATATATTTCTGTACGAAACATATTTTGATTTGCTGGACTGTAATTCCTAATGAACCTATTAATCCAGCTCTGGGTTCAGACAGGCCTCTCATGGTAGATAAAAGCTGACTTAGATCTTTGTAGCTGGTGTTGGAAGGTCACTGAGCTCAGATGGAGCCAAAGCGTAAAATGAGTCGGAAAAAAATTCTGAAATCTGATTAAGATGTTTAAGGAAGGATGAACTCAAAGTCTGCCAAGCCGTCGCTGCTGTTGGCCATTCTTCCTGACCAACAGCAGCTTTTAAAAGAACAGATGAGTCGGGGAGGTGAAGGGTAATCAATCACTCGCTTTACTGTGATGAGAATAAGTTCCACTACAGTGACCCCCAACAAGTAATGGGGATGGAGAAGGGAGGAGACAGTGAGGCCAGAGAATGCTGGTTAATAGAATAAAAAGTAACAGAGTGGAAAAGACAAAGGATACGTCTGATCATAGTCAGGCAGGCAGGAGCACTGAGCTCAAGAGTTAGAACAGCTTCTTTAGAGATCAAACATTTTTTCCTAAATACTTCCTGAAAAAATAAAGATGTGGGCAGAAAACAGTCACTGCAGCCCCAGACTCCTTTAAGCAGCTGTTTTATTCAGAGCACAAGCTGCATGTTAGCAGCAGTAACAGCTGTGTGTGTGTCAGTGTCTGGAGATGGCTTTCATTTGGCCACACTTTGATTACACCTTACACTTCCTGCAGCCATTCAGGAAACAATCTCTGCTCTGCACTTACTCATCCCCTGTCACACGTTGAGGACATTATCACATTGAGATTACCAAGGTGGGTGCATGAAATATTTATGAAAAAGTTACACATATGCTATAAATCTTCAGATTGGTCTGTACTTACATTTCTTTTATAGATTGGTATCAGACAAGCTCAGTTGTGCCAGACGTCCAATGACTTACTAGACGCCTCTTACACTTCTTTTTGCACTTTGTGAGGTTACAAGCATAAATCTCAATTCATTTTAATGGGATTTTGAATGTTAGTCCAACATGAATTAATGAAAAATTGTGGAGTAAAAGGAAAAATATGCATATTTTGTTTGCTTTTACAAATATATTGTAAAATGTAGGGTGTGCATATGGATTGGGCCCATTTTCCCTTCTACACCTTGTAAGCAATCACCTTCAGAAGATAGCTAATTAGCAAAATGAGGCTACATGTGTGTAGCTGATGCTGAAATTAACAAATCAGAGAACTGACAGAGTCATGAAGACCAACCAACACAGTAGACAGACTTTTAAAGGAGGTTAAAACTACACACAATTTCCTCTTTTGACTGCTAGAAAAGCAACATTCAGTTTTCACATCTTTTCTCAAAACTATTTAAATTCCTCAGCTTTAGAAGTTATGAGCTTTT
>CAEGAE010053252.1:0-13754 GCA_903067095.1 Girardinus metallicus
TATATATATATATATATAGCTTGTTAAAGTTGTTTACAATGAACCCCAAAGGGCACAAGATGATGACTTAGAAGTATCCAGTGTAATAGTAGGATTATGGATTGATCATCTGCAGTAATGAGGGTGTTGCTCCCATCTGTGGTGATGAAGAAAAAGCTGAAAAGTGAAGGTCTCAATTTACTGGTCCATCTATATTCCATCCCTCACAGATAGTAATAAGATATGGATCATGATTAAAAAAACAAGATCCTTAATACGAGCAGATAACAAAAGTTTCTCTCATAGGATGCCTAACCGCTACCTCAGAGGAAAAGTGTGGAGCTTCCTCATCCATTCTGAGGTCAACAGAGCTGCTGCTTCTCAATATTAACGTGAGTCAGTTGCAGTAGTTTAAAAATGTTATTATAATGTTTCAGTTGCAGGATTCTGAGTCAAGCCAAAATCAAAAAGGCTCTTGTTCAACATAGTTGCTCTGTTGTGTCCACCATTACTATTTTTAAAATGTAATATTTGATGTAATTAATTTTTTAAAATCTTAACTTTATTTTTCGATTATTATCTTGCTATCTTATCTATTATCACTAATAGAACTTGAGTCATCTGAATAACATTTATTCAAATGACCAAGTTTGCAAATATTTAAATGTATTTTCTAAATATTATTCAGATGTTAGAACCAATGGCTCATTTTACTCTCATATCTCAAAATTCTTTAACCCAGGCACATTTATTCTGAGTGTCACTTTGTTTTTCACTTATTGTTACTTTTCAGTTAATTTTTCTATGTTGTATTTCTGGTTGCTTTTGTTTTTAGTCACTTTCCTAATCAGCCTTCCTCAGATCTCATCCCACAGCCATCACTCTTCTCAGTTCGTTGAGAAATTCGTTGTTATCCTTCTGCTTTACTCCCAGTTCCAGGCTATTCCTTTGTGCTCCTTGATTCTTTCTCTCAATCGTTTATTTTTATGGGCCTCTCACTACCTTGCACTCTCCTCCATACATTTTTCTACCATTTAAAAAAAAAAAATACACTCTTACTTTACATCAGTCTGTCTGCCTGTTGTCTGCTTTTTATTTAAGTTATTCACACAATGCTTCAAATAAATTTAAGCCTGATATTCTTGTTAAATACCCTTGGGAAAAGTTGCTGCTAATGTGAATCTTGAACTGATTCAGACATATTTTATGTTGCGGTAAAGCTGCTGGCTGACTGAAAGCTAAAACTGGGGCCAACATAATTTTCCTTCCATGTGAAGTCCTAGAACTAATCTGTGTTGCGCAACTTGTTAATATCATCTATTGTTAAAAAATGTATTGTAAAGTTATTTTGGTGACAATGCAGTTAAGTCCTGGTAATTTCTGCTTCTCTTTTCAAATGAGCAGCTAGAAAATCATTTATGTGTTGCTTGTCTGCTTGTTAAAAAAAATCCTCCTGGAGGACATTATTTTTATGTTATTACAATATGAGGGATTATAATTGTCTTCCCACAATTACCTTCCTTCCTCCAGAGGCTTTGTCACTGTTAAAGATTGGCCTCTAATATTAACCCAAATGCATTTAATCAACTGGTGCAGGTTCCTCATGACATATAATAACACTTGCAATTAAAAATGTATTACCTCTTTGACTGTCAGGCCGGACAGAGCTGCCAGATTGTGGTCAGCTCTGCAGGTGAGATTACCAGCCAGATTCAGCACTGAACTCCTCACAGGGTTTTTGTGAAACATGCATAGAGACAGAGAAAAAAACTAAAGTCAATAATCTCCAAGGTGCAAAAATCTGAAAACCAGGAGAATTTGTAGGATTACCAAAAGTATTTGTTTTTTTCTAAGTCTGAGAACAACAACATAAATCATTTATTTTTGTGGTTTTGTTGTACTGAATATTTTCAAATGTTTTTGTATCTTTGCACAAGCTTCTTTCACCAAAGAAGCTGGAGTTTTACCACTGACAGAACAGGTGAAATCGAGTCAAGTGTGTAGGTCGCCTTGTTCTTGTAAACCTTTTAGCTCTGCAAACACGTTTTCAATTGGACTGAGATCAAGGTTTTTTTTAATGGCTTCTCTGTAATGGAAATTGTATCCTATGCTTTCATATAAAACGAATAGTCTTCTCATAAGATTGGACAACTCTCTTACCCTTTCACTTACAAGGGTAATTCTGTCTTTATTGACAAGTCTGTTGATATCACTTAGTCACAAGACTAAGCAGTTCTATAACAACAGTGACCAGAATCTCCACTGACAGGAATCTATAAAATACAGTCAGAAGGATTTATAGTTTTGTTTTTACTGTAGAAGAACTGAACAGGTTCGTTACTTCTGTTCATCCAAACTTTTGTCACAGCTACAGTGTTCAGGTGACATGGTGTTCTCTTGTTCACAATCTTTCCACTTTTTTCTCCTGTGTTCTCTCTAACTACCATAAAGCTTATTGAGGAACTGAGCCTTGCTAGGGTTTGCTGATTAGATTCTAAGAAGGTCAATCTAGTTTTTTCACTCCCAAATTCTAGAGGTAGTCTTGCACAAACAAAAATAGAATTTTTCAAATTTGAGTGATAAATAAAGAACACGCTGTATGTGACCAACCATTGTCTCTGTTATGTTTCTGACTAACCAAGAGAGGTAGTCGGCTCTGCATCCGCTGTCTGATGTAAGGACAAGTAAGGACTGCTGTTGAAAGAGTGACATAGTGATGATATATGACTTGTGAGACGAGCCAGGAGCAGGATTTAAAAGTACAAACAAATTCAGAAATCATTTTTAATGAGAAGAGTGAGAAGGTGAGATTAATCAATTTAATTTCAAGTATTTACTTGGCAAACCACAGGTTCGCTACACTGAGTTCATGCCCTATTACTGTTTTGAACAGAATGGTGGAAGTGGAGGCGATTGCAGGGAGGGGGAAGGCGATATAGACACATAATGTTACTTTTGTTAATATTGTTTGCATCTTGCTGTCTGATTGGATTTTTTTATTCATCTCAGTTGCTTCTGTGGTCAAGCTGTTCTGTTAACCATGGCAATAAGATAAGCATAATTGGATATTTGACTTCCTGCAGTTTGAGAGTGCATGAACATACAGCATATTGATTTCCACTGTCCTCATAATGAAAATGATTTAGCTTCAGTGAAGAAACACTGACTATCATTGGCGCACCGGCATCATAATTATCGTGTGTGTTAGACGCCCTTCCTGGCTCCAATATTCTCCCCCGCTGAACAAAAGGCTCGTTCCGAATCGTACCAAAGGTCTCTGCTGGGTTTGAGATGTGATGACTGAGACCTGCTGCTGGGATTTCTATTGGATCATGGTCATCAGCTTCCAGCTACCAGGCGAGAAGCCCCCGAAGAGAAGAAGGTGAGAGGTGGGGCTATTTTTTGTGACTCTTTATATCAACTGCGCTGAGAAAAAGGATACACAGGAGCCTATCTTGTCAGTTTATATTTCACATTGTACTGATGAAACCGTTTCCACTTCACGAGTCATCTGTATATTTATTAAAATAGTAAATATACAGTAATTTAGTCTTTAATAGTGAAAGAAAAGCCCTTACTGCAAAAACACAAAATCTTTCCAAATATTTTTGGTCTACTTTCTAGTACAAAATATAGGAGCTTGTTTCATGTCAACAATTCCTTAACATTGAAGAAAATTACTAGGCAAGTTGTTTCACTTATAAATGTGTTGTCATAAATTAAATAATTCAACACTAGAAATAGCACCTTTTTATCAATAATAAGAAATTACTGACTTAAAACAAGCTACTATATCTTGCTGAAAAGTTTCTTGTAAGATAGTTTTGTTTTATATCAACTGTGCTAAGATATGTGGGCTAGAAACTAGGCCAAAAGACTTTGTTAAGACTTTGTTTTTGGAGTATTTTTTATTGCATTGGTCAGTGGCACAAGCATAAAATACACAACATAGCAGGTATTTCAACCTTGGATTTTAAATGAGTTTCATCACACTAGTGGCACATTCACTAAAACAAGGAAAATGGAGCAACTTACCCCACATTTTGTTTGTTTGTTTGTTTGTCTGGACCTTCGGTATAGTTAGATCTAAGAAGAAGAAGACCAACCAGAGGTCAGTGCATCAAATGATTCTTAACTTCATGGCAAGTCACAATTCCTGATCTTCTGATGAGAAAAACAAGTTAGAAGACTAAGAATCAAGGCAAATACAATGTGTTGGGTATCTTAATGGAAAACATGTCTTCACCAGTGATTGAACAAGATCTCTAATGAGGGCAGCTGGCAGGTATTGGGGATTGTAAATCAGTTTACTCTGAAGTATTGATGCAAACAGCAAAAGTCATAGGACACATCTTTATTATAGCTAGAAAGTGTGACTGTAGAGTGACTGTAAAGTCTTGCATTTACATTTTCCTACTTCTCCTAAAACTCTCCTATAAAAAAATTAAATGTACTTTATTTTTAGTCCAATTAATAAGAAACACATGTACAAGATTATTCTTGGTAGATATTCACTATATCAACCTCTACCACTATGCCTGGGTTGGCTGTTGTTTTTAATCTCCTGCTTTCTTCTGCCTTGCCTCAGCCTTTGGTGTTTCTGCATTAACGAGCTTGTGTTAGTGAGGCCTCTCAAGCAGCATCTGATTACGTGTGGCAGCCCATAGTTTTGCTTTTCATATTTTCTCTAACTGCTTTCTGCCACGCAGAAACAGTGGACCATAATGAACAGAAGCAGGCGCCCATATCCTAATCATTTGTGATTGTCTGGTAATTAATGGGTTTTGTTAATTGGACCTGTCCTCCCAAGGGACGTTCCCAATGAATTCTCACTGAACGCTTAGTTGACCCTCCTCCTGGAGTTACTTGGATTTCGTCCCCCTCAAACGTGGTGATTTTTTATTTTTTGTCGCCATTGCTTTCGTCTCCACAGCAACAAACGGGGTGTCGACAATCAGCACCTTTTAAATGCTTAATATGGCAAGACCAAGGCAACTAATTCCCACAGTGGTACCCTCTGCCAGGCCACCACAGTGAATATGCTGGAGTCATAATTACAGTGGCAACTCCTTTCCAATCAGGTTTGTTTTCTCTTCAAACAAGGAGTACCCTCTTGGTTTTTGTCGGGTAGAAGTCGGAGCACTGCTGCACGGAAACAGACACGTTATTAGCCTGTTTGCTAACACTACAATGTCAGCATCTGCAGGTGTTAACAGAGTCAAACAATCATATGGTGTTCACAGGGGAGGCATGAGGAGCATCGGGATGTTTATCTGGGAGCAGAAGATGCTCAGCAAATGTTGGCAAATGTACACAGTGAGCTCCCTTGTCATTTTTTTATTATTGCACAAGCATCACAAGGTTGGCATCAAAAGCACACAGTTTATTCCAGCCCTTTCTACCCCCCTCCGCCTCAATGATTTGAAAAATACAAAATTTTATTAGTGCTGCTATAAAAGGTGCAAAATATATAACAAGACTATAAGTTTGAAGATCATATGTCAAATTTATTTTGAAAGTTAGCAGGATCTAATTTTCATCACCGGTCCATGTCTTTGAGTATTTTTGATAGTCAAGACACCAAACCTGGTGGTTGTCGTGTTTCAACATATTTTTTGTGAAGCTGTTTTCAGGATACTCCTGTCACAATGACACTTTTTATTTAGGGTATTTTTTGTTACAAGTATATTTGGGATTCACAGAAAAGCTAAAATTTTATTATGGTTAAAGAGAAAAAATGTAATACCTGTTACTAGTAGTCTGTCTAGGGAGTATCCTGCTCCTTGACCAAAGACTGATGCTCCCACATTGCAGGCAGATATATACAATGGATTTATGGATGGATGGATAGATGGACGTAATACTTACAACACTGATATTAAATTTTAAACATATTTATCAATTTGACATAAGCATGATGTAAGAACTGTTGCTATATTCTGCCTTTTCCTCCACTGGTCTCGTAAATCTCTTTCCTGTTGACAGGAGGATGTGATGTTCAGCATTCTAAAATTTTAAAAAGTGCAACAGGAAGGAGACGAGGAGAGACTGGTCACGTTGATGGGAAGATAGCTAAGGAAAAATACAGGACAGTCTGGAAAGTAAACTTGTTGGACTTGTTCCCCTTTGAGCAGGACCATAAGAGTTTAAAACCCCTTAACCTGCAACGGAACGCCCGCGTGCTGTTTTTCTATTGTATTTTCCGGGGGTGAGGGTTAAGGGGTTAATGGAATATAAAAGTAAAGCACCCTCACAGAGTTTTGCTTTAATCTCAATGTACACTGTGGGGATTATGTATTCAGGGCAATGTGCTGGGTTAGTGTTTTGCAATACAAAGCATTTTATGTGTAAAAAAAAAAAAAAAAAAAGCCTAATCAAAGTCCAGATCTGAATCCCACTGAAAATTTGGTTGAGTTTGAAAACTGATGTTCATAAATACGTTCTATTCAATCTGACAGAACACTGGTAAAGAAGGCTGAATAAAAGTTTTAGTTAGTAGTTGTTATGTACTGCAGTTAACATTGAAATTATTATTTGTTGCAACTTTGTCATTTTGAAATCGCATGCTTCTGCCTGCTAACTGATTAGTGACTAAACAAACCCCTGATCTGAGCGACAAGAGAAAAATGGGGTTTGTATAATCACTTCACATAGAGGAGGAACGCTAATCTGTGCATTATTCTTGTTTACAAGAGTGTGCATCCTGTAATCTGCATCCCATTTTCTGAGATTTTATGTGAATGTTAAAATACTGTCATCCCCTCATTCAGAATTGTAACAAAAGACTCAAGAATATTGGGTGCAAAGCCGTGTGTTTGCGCTGACAAACCTGACATGACAGTAAAATGAGCCTTTTCCCAAACCTCGTCAGCCCTGCAGAGATTTGAATAAAACAAAACAGCAGCCTTGAAACAAACAGGATAATTATGGCCTCGAGTCTGTCTTCCTGCTTCTTTTATTTCACAAACGCCAAGCTGAAAAGAGTCGCCTCTTGTTGAGGAGCGGCGCCTCACAAGAGCGTTCGCCAGCAGACGTTAGGACTTTGACAGATGAATAGAAGTATTCTCTCTGCTGCACTTGTAAAAAAGTGACAACAGAAGATTTGGGAGTTATGTAAGGGGTAAAAGAGAGGAGGACGATGAGGATTAGCTGTACAAAACCTACATTTTAATGAGGATTGTTTTTCTGTATTCTACAGTTCTGTTTCAGATAATCTGAAAGCACCACACTGTGTAGAGACGCAATGCTTCATCACTACATTTATGCAAGAATTTACAATTTGTTAAAATCGTGTGAACTTTTCTGTGAAAATTGTCAAGTTCTTCTGTTGGTGTTCAGTAGGAGGGTTAGTCCTAAGAAGAGCGGGAAACCATAGCTCAGAGGTCTTGGCTTGCTGACTCTCTTGTCACACCTATCTTTCCCTCTCTCAAATTATCTCACCATGGAACAGGTTTTACAACCTTTAGTCAGAGTAGACCAAGTCAGAAGCATTTGATGTTTATGGCATATAACAATCATCTAAGTACAAATTAGTAACATTTTCATCAGTCTCCCACTTGTACTGCAGTCACAACTGCCTGATTTTCACCCTAAAATACTTATTGGTAATTCTATTAATGTCATTTTCAAACTCTTCTCAAACTTCTTGCTTGCAAAATACACAGAAGTGGAACATTTTGATACTGCCCAACTGTGGTAGAATAAGAGGTGGCGGCATGTGGCAAGTAACATTTTATTTTATTTTTTCACAATTTTATAGCAAACACAATTTTCTATGCTGAATCCAGATGTTAAAACCTATAGCCAGCATGTTAAAAAAATTCCAAAAAGTTTGTGGCACAACTTCACTGACTACCAAGTTGCATGAAGAAGGTCAAAGATATGGTAAAGATAAAACTCCAGCAACACCTGAAGTAATACAAGACAATTTTATTTGTAGACGAAGGCATTTTGGCTTGTGATTTTCTTTAGGATCATTGCAAATCACCGAAAACGTGTTTAAATAAGAAAGTACAGATACAGAAAGAAATTCAAGTAAACCAAAAACACACTCACACAAACAGGTTGTGTGGCCAATCAGGATTCTTGCTGACTAGTTGAATCAAATTGTATTTGTCACAAGCATTTATGCTAAATGGTCACTAAAGTCGCAGCTCTTTTTGTCTTTTACAAAGCAAAACACAAAAACCTCATAATTTTTCACTTTTTCCATTTGTGCTATTTAGTATCCTGTGGAATCATCTTCAACCATCAGTGAAACAAGATTTTGCATCCCAGCTATGCATCACTTTGTTCCTGGGGGACTTTTTATGACAACTGATGAATTAAAGTAATATCCTAAGATAAGCCCACTGTTAGGAAATTTGGTGCTGTTTATGTGATTAACATCAGCAGCTACAACGTCTCACAAAAGTATAACATTTTATAAACCGAGTTAATGATACAGCATGCTGTAAGAATGAGCATCCAAATAAGATATTCTCTCTAGCATTGAGTTTCGATGCTAAGAAGTTCATAGTCAAATAAACTTAGCATAAAACAAACATGAGGACTAATTATCTTTCTGAAGCAAGAAAACTTTAGTCAGAGTCCCATTGAGGGAAATAACCACAAATCCAGCTTCGGATCGCAGCTCACATCAACAAAAACGTACACCGTGTCCTCTGTGTTTCTTATTTCATGCTTGGATAAGGCTAGAAATGTCTTTAAAGGAGTCTATTAATGTTGTTTATTGAAAATTTCTATGAGCACCCTGTGACCAACATTTCCCACAAGCTTTTGAGAGTTGTTGTTAACACGTCAATGGTGGAGGGGAATGATGTCTCTGTGGTTAGTTCAGATTTCAGCCAAAGAACAAAGAGCTTAATTTAATGAATCTTTTTATGTTTATGAACCAATCATTTCAGTTTGTTTTGAAACTTGTAGGTTTTTTAATCTCATATCTGCCTCAGTGAGGCTTTTTCATGTGAAAAAACAAAAGCATAGCTCTTACTTGGTCATAAGGCAATGGTGCAATGAAAGAGTTGCAAAAGTTAGCAGGAAAATATGTGATTTAGCTTTAGCGTAATTTTGCAATGCAAATCAGGGAAGCATCGCGCATCTAGAATGTAAAGGATAAATTATTTTCTGCATTTGATCTGATTCAATGGTATGCGTTTTGCAACCATGATAAATCCAAAATATAGTTCTTTTGAAGTGTAAAGATATTTAACCGCCAAAGTAAAATTCTGCTCCTAAAGACTCGGAACAGTCTGAACTGGAGATTGTTTTACAATGTAGGAGGATTATTCAAAGAAATCCTGGGGGTTTCAGTGAGAAACAGGCTGATGAATTAAAGAGGGAGCTCTTCTTTTGAACATGGACAGCAGCTTATATAGTATTTGCTTGCACTTAGTTCCTGAATGAATCATTCACTCGTATAATTTATTGACTGGCACCTATGAATGATGAATGACCAGGACACAGCCTTTGGCAGGAGCCGGAATCCTCAGAGGGCCAAGTGGGAACAAGGAAGCTGGAAAATAAGAAAAACAGGCGGCCATAAATAAAACAGCTGTAATCGCATATTGCTGTCACAAATCCCAGAACAAAGACAGGCATCTTTCTTCCCTGAGAGCAAACAGAAAAACAACAGTCACTCAGAAAGAAACATGGCTGCGTGCCTCAAACACACCTTGACAGTTCCTATAATTACACCTGATCCTACAACAGAATTAAGTTCCTTGGACAGAAATTTACTGCTGAGGGTTTAATTTAATTACTTTGTCTGTTAGGTAAACACAGAACTTTTAAAAGAAAGAAAAAAAGTAAATTTGCATTTCCTGAATGTTCAATCAAGGGGGATGTGGAATGCCAAACAAACATTTAAGCCTAAAATCTAACTAAGAGCCCGTAACTAAAGCGAAGCAGTGAAATATACATCTGAAAATTATTAAGAGATTCTCTGGAGTTGCTACACAAGTCTTTTAAGGCTAAGTTTTTTATTTAATTTTTTAATTTCCTTTATTTAACCAGGTAAACCCCATTGAGATGTAGATCTCATTTTGAAGAGGGACCTGGGCAGAAATCTGCAATCGCACTGGTATTTATTTTTATCAGAGAGAGACGTCCAAAATGAGTTGCCAGTCAGGGGCAAACAGGGGTATCCAGAGAACATCCAGACATTCCTTAAGAAATAGAAGAAAGAACAACATCGCCCAGGATTTGAAACAGCATGATTCAAATCTGATCTTTGATCTCCGTTCGGAAAATCCAGTCTAGAAAATCAAATATAGAAATTTTTGAAAAAGGCTAACATCCCTTTTATCTAGATGCAAATGACTTTGAGGTTTTATATGAACTGAATTTGTTTATTTATGTTTATTTTTTATTTTTGTTTTGTCAATATATATGTCTAAAAGCATATAAACAATACTGTCATGCTTTCAGTCTGGGGTTACTAAAAATGCAAATATTAAACACTTAGTGTTTAAGAAAAACAGGCGGCCATAAATAAAACAGCTGTAATCGCATATTGCTGTCACAAATCACTGTTATGATGATATTTATGTGTCAGCATAAGTATCAGAGACCAACAACTTCTTGATGAGGGCATTGTTTGTCTCAAAACTTCTTCATGACATTGAGATGTCTTTTTAAATTGTTGCCAAAATTTTATCTGAATCAAAATAAAATCTAAAGAGTTCTGGGGTCTATTGAGTGGATTTTTGGATGATTTTTGTTGAGTGCAGAGCTACTAGAACCACTCAGAACTTCATTTGATCTATTTAACAAACACTGCATGTGTATTAAATTAAACATGGTTTGGATAAGTTGAAGTAATTGTTTTAAACACACCATGGCCGTTCACTTGTCCTGAGTAATACCTGTTCTTTGTTTGCCTGCCTTTACTCAACAACATCTCAGCCAAATCTCAAAGCAGATAATTAAACATTCATGGTACTTAGAAGATATCTACTCTCCCATCTGATTTGCCTGTTCTTAGTTTCCAGCTATACACATTTGTCAGAATAAATTACCCTTCATTTATGGAAGACGAGGCATGCAGTGAACAGAAGGGACTGTTTCTTTTTATTTATTTTTTTAGTTCACAGCTTGTGTGTGCCAGTTTACGACTCTGCCTCTCTTCTGTTTTTTTTTTTTTCTGTGTCTCTTCCTTGACACTGCCCTCCGCTGAGATGCTGCTTACTTTGCACATTTCTGCCAAGGACTGATTCCTCTTTGTCGCACATGTCAGGGTGACAAAATCAAAACCAAACAGCTGCATTTCCACTCATACTCTCACTGCCATTTCCTGATCTTGGTTTATATCGCACGTTGCTGAAAGTTTCTGCTGTGACGCTGACCTCCTCTGTGAACCGAACGCCTGGATCGTGGATTTGCTTCATAGAGGATTCATAAGCATCAGAGGACATCTATTCATGCATCAGGCATAAATAAAACATGGGAGAGTTGATGTGCAAGGCAGGTGGATTGTAGTTAGGATTATTTCTGCAGAGATGTACTTCCCGGTATGTGTTTGGGGAAGTGGCACCTTTTGGGTTGTCATGCACTAACTGGGCTAATGTAGCTGACACCTGTTGGAACCTGCACCTGTCTCAGGATTCTCCCTGCAGCAAAAATAGTTTTTTCCCCTTTTTCTTCATACAATCTGTTCAGCAGAGGCAGAATGAAGTAGGTGGATGATAAGTCATCAACATACAAAGGAGCTTTAATGCAACAGAACAACTGTTCAACGTGCCAAATTCCTTTAAACCTGTTAGTAGTAATGTTGTATGGTAAACTGAAGAAGATTAAAATATTTTAAGAATTTAAAAGACTTATCAGCAAATTTATGCAAAGAGTCAACATTTTGACTCATCAGTTTACTTCTGCATAACTTTGCTACACTTGGAAAATTTTTGGACAACATTCTGAGAGGTGGTGACCCCTTTTTTTATTTTATCAGCACTTGGCGATGATCACAGTTGTCTGACTGTAGCTTGTCCATCTGCTTTTTGTGAACTTATCACAGGCTCTTTGGAGAGACTTAGTGTCCTTATCTTTGAGTTATTTGTGATAAAGTTCTCCATCTGGTTGGAAAATCCATAAATCATCCCGTATTCTTCCTGGATTGCTGGAATAACTTGCTATTTTTTGGAGGCAATTTTGATCCCGCTCTTCAGTCACTTTAGTGTTCTTAGATGGAATTAGGGAGACGTGCGCTCCTTCTTAGAAGAAATGGTCCAACATGTGGATTGTTTTATGATATTTTATTCTTAGTAAAACACAGGCCTGGTAGTAGTTGTCAAATTTTCTTCTATGAACACTGAAACAAACAGGAGAGTTCATCAGAGAAAATTACTTTGTATGTCCATCATTTTGTGTTTTGAAAAAAACTAAATGGGTTTCTTGTTTCTCGAAAAGAAGTGACTTCTTTGCTGCCCTTTGTGTCCAAAACCTCTTGACCTCTCTGCGCATGTGAACGTTACTGACAGCCAGAGTTGTACAAGCGCTGCAAGAAAGGCATTATGGCTCTGTAGCACCCTCCTCAGGAAGAGATAGTGATGGATAACCTGGAGTCCTTCTTCACTGCAGTTGAACTTATCACCTTGAAGGAATTGATAATCCAGGAACTTGTCTTTGGGTAAAACTTGTGGCTAGCAATAGTAAATAAATTACTTCTTTGCATTATTAGGTAGAGTTCCACTGAAAAAGAAGGACTTCTGTGATATTTACTTGCTACTGTAATGTTAATGTAGTTGATTTGTATGATAAACTATGTTTTTAAATTGTAGCTAAGACCATAATTCCAAATTCAACACATGATAAAAGCTTTTTTCCACAACACCGGTGCAACAATCATTGATCAAATGGTCATTAAATAGTATTGTGCTCCTTAATGAACATTTTGCAAGCTCCTTTGCTGTTGAAGTAGCTCATAGTTTAGCAGTGTTTCTTAAGAATCATTTCATGTTAACTGGGGCTTCATAACAATGAACTCAAACTGTAAAAAGGCTTTAAAATTTATATTTAGTTCCTAATAATCTTGCAAAACTTTCAGCTTAAAGAAAGAAGCTGTGTGTAGCTTTGTGTAAGCCCTATGTGTAGGCCTGAGGGTACTATAATATAAGCTTATATTACCTAATATTACAATATAATAGATGCTGCTGAATGCCTTCAGCTGATCTAAAATGCAAATCTCCAATTTTATTGTCCTTCAAAGGGGATATAGCTGTATAAAACAAGATTAACAATAACAACAATAATAGTAACAATAATTAAATAGTGTACAGGATTATAACATGAAAAAAATACTCTGCAGGTATTAGAAACATAAATATTGGACTCACAATCCAAGTGATGTGCAACTGAGACAGATTAATCTTTCAAAATTTACTTATACACTATGCACTTAAGACCAGGCTTAACACTTTCATGTTACATAAAGTTTATACAAAAGATAGCTAAATTATTCTAAAGTTTCCCTGCAGGTATGATACTATAGGCTTTTTATAGTTTTTTTTAGAGGGAATCAAATCAAATCAAATCAAATTTTATTTGTATAGCACATTTCAGCAGCAAGGCATTTCAAAGTGCTTTACATCATAACAAACACAGAACACAGAGTCATGCAACATAGAAACATCGAAACAATCAAAAGCATTACATTATGTTAAGTACCACTGTTAAATTCGTAATTGATTATGTTTCAAATACAACTCTAAACAGGTGGGTTTTAAGTCTAGATTTAAAGGCACTCAGTGTTTCAGCTGTTTTGCAGTTTTCTGGAAGTT